>JAOXJP010274457.1:0-34366 GCA_025762735.1 Platanus orientalis
GATTACATTACAGGTGGCTTCCAAACAGGCTATAAATCATTTCATTTCTAGGTTAAAAAATGAACTTAAACGAGTTTGAATTATCACCTTATAACTTCAAATGCCATGGGAATTTAAAAATAAAATGGATTCATTATAGATGGCAATAAAAAACGGCCTTATTTTTCTCAAGCAATGTTTTACAAGAAAATTAAAGACGAATATTCAACTCCTATGATTGGTAATAGAACTGAAAGGATACGGGAGCTTCACTTGTGAGTAAAGGCTCCCTGTAAGATGAACAGCCTGAAATTTTAATGTCATCCTTTGGTGTCCTCTGCTGTTATAAAACCTGGCGGCAACTGGTGTTGGGTGTTCAATGCAGGCCACACCGTAAAAAATTTAAAACTGCCTCCCAAAATTCAAAATCCTATTAAATGTGACATACACTGAACACCACCAAGGTTATATTTATTTATAGAGGATCTTATGCCTTGTCATTATAGTCTAAATGACCAGGATTAGGTACAAACCCTTCCCAAACGAACAAGGTCCAAACAACGTCAGGGCAGACGCATTAGCACCGAAACAGTGATTTACACCTTTTGGAGCTGATGTGTCCGCCCCTATGTCATCCGGACCGTGTTCATTCATGCAGGGTTCATACCAAATCCTGAGGGTAGTCTAAAGAACCGCACAATTGTCTTCTGCAGATAACATCTCTATTCCCTAGTGTGTTTGACAACTACCCCATTATATGGAATTGTCCACTGGTCCTATTACCATTCATTGACAAAGGTGTAGACATAGTAGAGATCGTAGTAGGCAAGTTGAGGTGAGCCAAGCTTTGGCCAGTTTGGCTCGGGCTTGCAAAGAAAAGCTCAACAACCATATGATCCATTAGCCAAATCTGTCTCTCGTTTAAACATTAATGCTATTACAATATTAATATATAAAATCATTATATATAATGCTTTGTTATAGGAGAATGATTATCTGTTTTGAGGCAGACCTCCAAAGGCATGTCATTGATTGACATATGATGTGTTTTTGAATTTGATGTCTTTTATTGACCACCTATTTTTTTCAATTGAACACTTTTTTGGACCATTACACCCAAAAACAACACGTCTGTTTATAATTCACCGTATACACTACAGAAGCATTTCTCTGACTCGACTCACTGAGCAAACAAGGCTAATACGAGCCAAACTTGGAGCCTAGCTGAGCTTATTGACAACCCTACTAGAGGCTATAGCAGTAGTTTGCTGGACACGACCCATTTTGTCACGTGGTAATATAAAGCGTTTTTCTTAAAAAAAGAAAAAAAAGAAAAATGAAAATGATGTTCTGTTCAGGATTTGGTGTCTAGGATAGTGTCTAGGACACCTGGAGATGTCGTATGGAATAAAATGTATATTCTATATTCAAAAAATGCATCATCCAGCCATTTTATTCCATATGATGTTCTCTGATGTCCATATGATGTCCTGGACAGAACATCCTTACCGAAAGAACAACCAATAATGGCTGACCAATGAGGAGGGTCGTTGGCCTCAAATTAGGACAAGTGAAAGTGATACACACGTGTTCTCACAAAGGACCACCACCTTAGTTGCCACTGGGCATAGTAGTCCGGATATGCAGGCTAAGTTTGCTGCAGTAAGTATGCAGAAAGAAAAGCGACCCTTTGCTTTGCAATTTTCAATTAATTTTTGAACGATTACCTTTTTGAGTATTTTTCTTTTTTAATACAAACTCGTGAAAGGCAATGCTTTGGAATCCACATCAAAGAATGATTAGATGGATCGATGATCACAGCCATTAATTCTGTTTACTTTTCTGATTTTGAACTTTCTTGTTTAGGGATCAGCGGTTATTTATGACCATCAAAATTTGACTAAGTTTGACTTTCTATGGCAGAAAAGGAATAGGTAAGGAGTAGGAAGATTGTTTCTAAGTGGTTAGTGGTTTTTTTTTTTTTTTTGGGGAGGGGAGATAAAGAACTAATAAACTATTTTCTTCCAATATACTTCCCCCCCACCCCACCCCATACCCAAAAAAAAAAAAAAAGGAAAAAATATCTTACAAAAAAAAAAAAAAAAATCTTGACTTTTGCTTCTTTGTTTCACTGTTTCCTTCCTAAATTCTTCCTTGCATCCCTCTGTTTTCCCTTTGTTCAGAAATCCAAATACTAGAACTTAGTCTCAGTGGCCCCTCCCGCCCCCCTTTTTTTCCTTTGTGTCCAAGTTTTTGAATTTTCAATGTTTGGAATATTCAGCCCAAAACCTGATTTATCTTCTTATATATATATATTTTCTCGTACAGAGTTAGTCTGGAACGTGAGATAACCCAAAATCAGAATCCAAGTTGGGTTCTTCCCAAATATTCCATATAATCATTATAGTTCCAATCTGGGGCTTTTTTTCTTTTTCTTTCTGTGTTGAAATCTGAACTGGGTTTTCTCTACAACATCCCAAGAATTACAAATTTCTAGTTTTTCAATACAAAATTCCATCTTCCTTACCTGGTCTTCACTCTTGAAATTGAGGGTTTTTGTAGATATGGGTCATTGTCTCAGCAAACAAAAGGTTTCAGAACCAGAGGTTAATGGGTATAGATCAGGAGAAGGTGTTGCAAGGCATCAACAAAGAACCCAAGAACCTGTTGTACAGCAGCTCAAAATTCCTTCCCAGCAAACCCAGCCTTTACCCGAGAGGCGCCCTGCACAGCCCCCGCTCCCTTCGCCATTAAAGCAGCCTTCTCCTTCTCCTTATAGTCTTGTTCACAAGCCGGAGGCAATTCTAGGAAAGCCTTTTGAGGATGTTAAATCCCGCTACACTCTTGGCAAAGAACTGGGCAGAGGTCAATTTGGGATAACATATCTTTGTACCGAGAATTCTACGGGTCACTCTTACGCCTGCAAATCGATACTAAAGAGGAAGCTTGTGAGTAAAAATGATAAGGACGACATAAAGAGAGAGGTTCAGATTATGCAGCATTTAACTGGGCAAAATAACATTGTAGAATTTAAGGGTTCTTATGAGGATAAGCAGTCAGTTCACCTGGTGATGGAGCTATGTGCTGGTGGGGAGCTCTTTGATCGGATAATTGCTAGGGGTCACTACTCTGAGAGGGCAGCAGCGACTATATTCAGGACAATTGTGAATGTTGTTCATATCTGCCATTTCATGGGTGTGATGCATCGAGATCTCAAGCCTGAGAATTTCTTGTTCTCAAGCAAGGAGGAAGGAGCCCAGCTGAAGGCAACCGATTTCGGGTTGTCGGTCTTCATCGAGGAGGGTGGGCTTCTCATCCTTCTTTTCTTTTACTGTTTTATCTTATTATTTGAATAAGCTTCAGAATTGATTGGTTTAGGCCTCTCCTTTCTCAGATCGGGTTATGTGAGCAGGAACCATTCTCAAGGAATCAGTTCCATGATTAAATCAAATAAGAATTTGCTTCATCTGTGTATATTCTTTACTTTTTTTCAAATTATGTGTTACAGATCTTTTTGTTACGTTTTTTAGTATAATTATGTTTTACTTATAAATCCTATTAAAAGGTTATCCAGAGATTAACAAATCTACCTCCAACCCGTGTACTCTCCACCATTTCTTGTAGTGGAGAAAATTTTTATATTATGATAACACTACCATACAAAAGGAGAATTCTGATATTTGATAGCATGGCTTGCAAATAAGCTGGCACAGAATCTTCTCTAGATTTGTCAAGCCTTGACCAGTAAGGGATGCAAAACATCTTTCATTACCCAGCATAAGCCTAAGCCTGTCAGATATATTCTTTCCATATTGCAATGTTACATGAAGTAAATTATTTTAGAAACGGATATGGAAACAGAAACTAGTATAGGAAAACATGACATGACTTATTTTTTGAAGCCAAGGACAGGGGTATGGATATTAGTATCCTATCCAATATGTTGATACCATTCTTTACTTATCACAATTATTTAAGCTACGGCTTGATTTTTCATCATGCCAAATGTATTGTAATGCTAATAGTGATATGTCATTTCTAAGCTACACTTGTTAAAACTTATAACATATATATTTTTATTTATATTTATATAACAAAAAAGGAAATTGTTAGGAGCTAAGAAATGACTATATAACAATAGGGAAGGAGAAAATCATACAAGTAGAAGTTGGTAAAGATGAATTTTGGTATATGAACAATAAATAGTGCTCTGCTCAAGATGAAAAACTAGAAATGCAGTAGAATGAACTATTGTGATCCAGAGAAATTTGAAATCTATCCCTGAATCTATCCAAGTGAATTCCTAGAATAAAATATAGTACCTGATTTATCTTTCTCTAAAATAACTAAGAATCAGTAGAGAACAGAGAGGTTTAAATGCACTTTGACTAAGGCATGCATTAAGAATGCTGTCTATAAGCTGTTTCATGCTCTTGCTGAATGTTGTGCCTTGGTGCTCACAGGTCTTCATTGGCGTCTACCCATTGGATTCAGCAGTCCATAGCCCAGATTGCTAGTACTCAGAAACCACAGGCCAGATCGAATTTTGACCTATTTGCCACCCCTCTAGCCTATTAAAAAAATCAGTGGACAAAGAACTGAAAAGAAAGATTTTGAAGTAATGGAGTTTTCTGACTTTTGTGTGGTAGGTTCTTGTGTTTTGAGAAGAGAGTAAAACCCTTTTCTTAAAGACCCACAAACACCCAAAGGGAAGCAAGAGAAAACTCCTAAAAAGAAAGTGAAAAACAGTAATTATGCAATTTTCAGATAAGTGCATGGTTGGTGGGTTGTTACTTGTTAGTAATGCCCCACTTGGACTTAACAGAGTTTCCACCTCAGAAAGTGAATGAAGTTATTTAGAGAAAGACTTTTGAAGCCAAATGTAGAATCAATAGAGTGCTCTGGTGATCCGTTATAGGTTCTTGTCTCTTGCGAAGACAGAAAGTGAAGAGAGAAAAAATTATTTAGTCTAGAGTCATGAACACCCCTGTGGGAAGCAACCAAAAACTCTCAAAAAGAAGGTGAAAGCGGTAATCACAAAATGGTAATGATGCAGGAAAACCTAGGGATGGGCTGTTTACCTGCGGCTTATGGGCCCACAATACCAGGAGAGAGTCCCCACTCAAATAGTTGATCAGACAGGTGTAGATGAATCAGAATATAGGGAAATAACCACAAGTTCAAGAGTGTATATCAGCAAGTTAAAGACTTCAGCATTAATAGTTGAATAGGTAGCAGCCACTGGATAGATGCTCTAAACCCCTAAACAGATAGTTATAAATATCCTTTATCCCTTGTTGATATGTCACCCTCTATTCTAACTGATTTCACATAAAATAGAGTAGGTATTTGTAGAGGATCAGAACTCAGTTAACTAACTAAACCATGGAGGCTGATCTACTGACCTTGGGACAGCAAAGCTTAAGGCTAAGGCCACAGAATTGAAGGACAGACTTAGGGTTAATACAATCTCTGGTTGTTGAGCGGCTGACAGGGTTTAACAAGATGAATTTAAGCTGCACAAGTAGGCCCAGTTTAAAAGAGAAACAGCAACAGGGCAGGCTCAAACAGTACCCAGGGATGGCACTTTCAGGTCAGGTTAACAGGGGTTTATAGGGCTGAGAAAAGGGGTTTAATAGAGTGCTACCAGAGGGTTTTAATTGGGGAAAAAGAGAATTAAAGAAGGCCTAATCTACAGGGACTTCAGGGTTTAAAGACTGATCAAAGAAGGGTTAACAGATGTTAATCATAAAAAAAAATAAAAAAAAAGAAGAAAAAAAAGAAAAAAGAAAAAAGAAAAAAAGAAGGATTAACAGAGGCTACACAAACCAGTGTTTAGATTACTACTGTTGCGGGCAAGAGATCTGATCAAAGCTATGTGTACCCTGCCGCATGAACCAATACACTTGGGTTTCCAGTTTCAGACCTCAAAACGACAAAGAAAATTCCATCTGTGACAGCCGCAGGGTCGAAATGTTCTATTCTTGGTTCCCTAATGGACAGCAGCAAGGAGAAGGGTAGAGAATATGGTTGCTGGTCTTGGGTTTCAAGAATCACAGCAAGAAAAGGCTTGTCTTGAAGGTTTAAGAGTACTTTAATGGAGAAAATAGCAAATAAAACTAAGTAGAAGAAAAAAAATAGAGGAAGAAGAGGAGAGATAGGAATACTTGTCAATGGAGGAGTCTCACCACTAAAACAGGGGAAAATCTTGGAGTCTTACCAAGCTATCCATGGAGTCTCACCATGGAAAATCCAACCAGTCACAGGTTAGGGAGGAAGAAGACCCTTTGTGGGTTCTAACTTCAATTTTTTTTTTCTATCATTCATTTCCTTCTGATTACATCTCAATCAGCCAATTTTAAGACTCCCTATTACAAAGGCCAACGTGGCTCTCCATGTTGTAAATGTGGGCATCCAACCATGGCACATGTGGGCCCTACTTGATCTTCCATGTCCGCATCTTGTTTTTTTTATTTTTATTTTTTATGCTAGCAAAAAATGAGTGCATGGTTTCTGGTTGTTAACCTGCTCTGAATGTATAACCACAATGGGTTAAAAAGGGGACAAAGTAGTTAAATCTAAAAGGTGCAAAACGGTAATATACCTATGAGGGCTAAAATTCTAAATAAGTAAAAAGGTGACTTAAACTTCATGCTCCTGACCTGACAGGGCACAGGATTGCCAGCTATGTTTGTGTGTTATAGTGTGCATGCACTCTGTTAATCTCTTTCTGGGATTAAGCCTTCAATTTCCTCTTGTGGTCCTAAAATAAATAAATAAATTAAAAAAAAAAAAAAACCTGGGAGCAGCCATAGCACCACATACACAGATCACACCAAATCAAAATGAGAGAAGACAAGGGATATATTTTTTTTTTTGAAATACGAATTTGTTAAAAACGAAACAATAACAAGGAGATTCACTGTGGGGGGAGGGGGTGAACCATGAAGAAACAAAGCAAATGCCAATAGCTCTCATCATAGTCTCGACTAATAGATAGCCACTCAATATAAAGCTGTGCACCCTCTTACAGATGATCTCCTTAGAAATTTCCAGGTTTTTGAAAATTGTACAATTCCTTTCCATTCAAATGCCTCCAACAAATGGCTCCTGGAATAAGATTCTAGGCAGAGCTTTAGGGCCCATATTCGTTTCTTGAAAGCACCATTGAGAGTATTTGAGGGGAAAATCAAGGGAAAGAAAAAATTTTGGTTTAGAATATTTTGTTCAAACTAAAAATAAAATTAACAGAAGCATCCATGCAACATCCTTCACTAGTATGGGGAAATCAATATTATTGTGTTGATACTAGTACACTAGGCATGTTGAAGTATGTGATTATCATAGATGATAATTTAAATAAGCTTACCACGAGTCTCTGGTGCATGCCATGATCAGGATGATTGAGTATCATGCGCATTGATATGATGACTCTTCTCAATTGGAGTATCAGTTGACTATGCCTCAAGCATACTAGTCTCCCTTGGGAGATCTATTACATACTTCCTTTATGTATGAAGATGCCCTCTCTTAAATAGACTACTTTTATACTGAGAAATTAACTAAGTTTCCTAGGTCTTCCATATAAAAATTTAACCATATAGTCCTTCAACTGATGATTTGCTATAGTCATCTGTTGTAATCAGGGTGGCACCAATACATTTGGTCAAAATCGCATGTATATCATTACCTCTCCTCACATTGCATCATATACTTGGACTATTTCTGTGCTACCCAATGGTTTACAGTGCTTTGTAAAATCTATCAAACTAATTTTGCAAGACTGTTAATCCCTTAGATAGCCTTCTTGAACTTGTAATAGTTATCTCCACTTCTCTTGAGGATGAAACGCTAGAAGACCAAGATGGTGGGTGTGGGGCACGTGCCTTCTATAGAGTAATGGGCAGTAATGTTTGGGTGTTCGACGTCAGTCATGCCGCTGACTTATCTTGCCCCCCCCCCCCTTGGGGCTAAGTTCAAGTCCGTTTCTATTTGGGACCCTGTGGTTGAGCGTTTTGACAAAAGGCTGGCTTCTTGGAAAGGAAGGTTATTTTCGAAAGTGTGATGATCGATCTTGATCAACAATGTCCTCTCTAGTCTCCCAGTATGTTTCTTATCTCTTTTCCCGTTGCCAAGAACGGTGGAAAGAAGGTTGGATAAGCCCAGATGGGATTTTCTTTGGGTGTCCCCCAACGGTTCGCACAAGTTCCACTTGGTTAATTGGGAGTTGATCTGCAAGCTTAAGAAGGACAGGGGCTTAGGCTTTCACTCTGTTTGTGCCGTGAACAAAGCTTTGTTGATGAAATGGCTATGGCGTTTTGGTATGGAACCCCAACATCTATGGAGAAGACTCATTGCTGCCAAGTACGGTCTCCAGGGTTCAAGTTGGGCTTCCAAGAGACCCGCGGGAGTCCAGGGTACAACATTATGGAAGTTTATAGTTGGGGGGACTAATGTTTTCTTTCAAAATATTTCTTTCTTGGTGGGTTAGGGAGATAAAGTGTGGTTTTGGAAAGATGTTTGGTGTAGGTTTCCCTCCCTACAACAATCTTTTCCTATTTTATTTTCTCTCTTGATGGCTAAAGAGGAGTCAGTCAAAGACCATTTCTTTGATAGTAGGGAGCTGAATGTTTGCGACCTCCACTTGAGAAGAGCTCTAAATGATAAGGAGGTGGATTCAATAGTTGAGCTTCTTTTCCGGATTACCCAATTTCATAGCAGAGTTTCTGAGGAGGAGGATGTGTGGAATTGGAGGCCAGGCTTGAATGGCCTTTTTTTCCAGGGAAATCGACCTACAACTGGCTGACCCATGTGCCAGGCCATGTGTACCCCTCTCAATCCATCTGGATTCCTCATCTGCTGACTAAAGTCTCATTTCTTCTTTGGCTAATTTTCCATGGGAAGGTCTTGATTGTTGATAATCTTATTTCTCGAGGCGGTGGGGCCTTCCGATGTTGAACAGGTGTAGCGTATGTTGTGAGGACTCAGAGTCTGTGAACCACCTCTTCTTAAATTGTCCTTTTGCTAGATCCCTCTGGTCTTTCTTCTTTCGTAGCTTCTTGGTGGCGTGGGTCCTTCCGAGTTCTATGGAGTCTCTCATTTGGAGTTGGGAATCTTAGTTGCTCTCCTCTTCAAAGATAGGGGCCGTAATTTGGAAGTGCTTGCCAGCGGTAATATGTTGGATGATCTGGAATGAGCGTAATTCCCGTGCGTTTTTTAAGGGACGGGGGTGGAGATTGGGAGGCTTCCAAATAGGACAATCTCCTTGTTGGGTTGACTCGTGCACTTACCTTTGTTCCGTGAGATCAAAGCTTTCCAATGGCAACTGGAGTGGGATTGGGTAGTGTTTAGCTAGTTTGGCCGTTGGATTTTTTAGTTTCCATTCGTATTTTTCCTTTTTTTCGTTGTTGCAGGCTAGCATTTCTCATGCTGCCCTTTTTGCATTTTGTGCCTTAATATATTTTCTTGTTATCGATAAAAACCCAAAAAAAAAAAAAAAAAACATGCTAGGAGGTGTACTGTAAATATCTACACATTACGGTAAAAGGCATTTACGTCCTTGTCATCATTATTGGATCCTAGTTCCCTCTTGTGTTATTGTGTTTCCTATTTAATAAGGAGATTTGATCTTCAATCTTTATCCTGTCTTCTACCTTTGATGTTGAGGGGTACTTGTGCTTTCAATTTATCATTATTAGAAATTGTTCTCTGTAAAAGCATGTTTGGCAACTTTTGTATCCCTCTAATCTTGTTTTTGTGATGCTTCTACCCTCTCCATAGTTGGACTAATGCAGCTTATCAACATTTATCTCTATGTAATAGCTTGTGTGCTTTCCAATTGCATGAAGTTTATATTAAAGGACCTTCTATGGATATCCCAGGAAAGGTGTACCGAGACATAGTAGGGAGTGCTTACTATGTTGCTCCTGAAGTGTTGCGCCGTAGTTATGGGAAGGAAATAGATATTTGGAGTGCAGGAGTTATCCTGTATATTCTGCTCAGCGGTGTACCTCCTTTCTGGGCAGGTAAAGAGAAAGATCTATGTTTTCTTCATGCAAACAATTGCACTATCTCTTATAACGTAGAGGATTTCATATCAATCACCTTTGAGTTGGAAAATGTGGGATTTATGAATCTTAATGATTGGGTATTGCAGAGACAGAAAAGGGTATATTTGATGCCATCTTAGAAGGAGAAATTGACTTTGAAAGTGCACCCTGGCCATCAATATCAAGCAGTGCCAAAGACCTGGTTAGGAGGATGCTGACACAAGACCCGAAAAAACGAATTACTTCAACACAAATTCTTGGTATGTTCCTCTCTTGATTTAGTTATATTGTCTCTTTTTTTTTTCTTGGATAAATTTTAGTTATATTGTCTCTTTCTCATAGCACAGTACCTTTATATCGGTAGTTATTTAGATATTATCTGTAGGTATTTCCATATAGATTTTATAAATGAGGTTTTTCTTTTTTGTACAGGTATTTGTTGCTAAATATTTATCTAAACATAGGATGCTATTTAAAACCATGACGTGACATCTTGATTTGTATAAATGTTAAATTGGAGTATAAAAAATAGTTTATTATAGTAGCCTAATAATTAGTTAAAATTGTTTTTAGATGGCACCACTTCATCTAAGTTGGATTTTTAAGGTTTGATGTTACTTCCTCGAAAGACCTGATTTAAAATCACAGCTATTAGAGTAGAAAATAATTCGAGGACAAAGTCAACCTGTTTTGTGATAGTTCAAGGAAGTCTAATTTATCACAATAACATAATTTATCAGGATGAAGTCTAATTTATCACAATAACTTTATTTCTCAGGGTGAAAACTAAGATAGGATTCATGAGTCAGTTTATCATGGTAAATTCATGTTATATGGTTATATTTGCTGATAATTGTACTTGAATTTATATGTTACATACATATGTGCTACTGACTGAGATTTTATAATTCATTTTATGTGATTAATGATCCAGAGCACCCATGGATTAGAGAAGATGGAGAAGCATCAGACAAACCAATAGACAGTGCGGTTCTCTCTAGGATGAAGCAATTCAGGGCGATGAACAAGCTCAAGAAGCTTGCACTGAAAGTAGGTTATGAATCTATGAAAATGAAAGATTAAAAATAAAAAAATAAAAATTATGCTGTTATGGACTTGTCTATTGAGAAACTTGTTTGCTAGGGCATTAAGACCAAACTGTTATTTAGCCAGGATAAAAGAATTGGTAGTAGCCACCCTCCCTGCCTCTACTACATGTGGCATGCATCAATGGTGATATGGATCTGAAGGATCCCATAAATGAGATTTTTTTTTAATGAAATTTAACTTGATAGAATGATCCAACCGTCCAACTTAACAAAACCTTTCCCAAGATCTCAATTACCTGGGGTCAGCTACATGAATATTGTTCAGCCATTCCTTACTAATTAGTGCCATATTTTTTGTTAAATCATAAGCACTCATCTCTTTCCTCATTACTTCAACCTTAATCATTTTTGGGTTCCCCTTGTTATTGTGGGTGCTGCTTATGAAAGAGCAGTATGTCCCTCTGTTTATGTGGGCACAAATAGAAACTAGAAACAAGAATTATAAGGAGAACAGAATATCGATTCTGGAAATTCCAGGCCTGAACAGTGAATTGATGAAAATACCCCTGTAGAAATTTTAGAATGAAGTTAAATTTTAAAGGTAGATACTTAGGTCTAACATGAATCTCTGTGCAAACTTTCACTGTATTCTGACAATTCTAAGTATATAAATTAATAAATAAACAAACAAAAAAAAAAGTTTGCAGGACACTTTAATAGAAAGCCCTAAAACAGAGTTGAGTTCTATATCAGAAAGTTAATGAAATCAGAGGGTGTTTAGGAGGAGTTTGAGGGAAAATATGGGGAAAGGATTAGGAAAGAAAACCCTTAAAAAAATCAACCAAACAGATTGTTCTAAGGTGGGTGATTTCTAAGGAAGAATTGCCCAGAAAATTCTGCTTTAACATAAATTAAGGAACTCCAGAACAAAGATAAGAGCAGAATATTCACAGAGGAATTCAAAGGACTTTCCAGAATTAAGTAAGGATTAATATAAGAGAAGAAACCTGATGAAGATTGGATCAAAACCTCTTCAACTGCTGCCTATGATTTGGACTGTGTGATAGGTCAAAGAACCCATGATGTAGCACGATAGAAAAAATACCAAAATTGATGTGGGATAATCCATTGCCCTCAAATAATGGTTAGATTTAAAGTGCGGAAGCAAACTAACTCAAAATTTGAATTTTAAATACTTCAAGTAGCTACAGACTGAGAATTGAGAAATCAGAGAATAGAATATAGAATAAGAGGTTAGGATGAAGAAAAAGAGAGAGAAAAGAGAAATGAGAAAGAAGCCCAAAGGGTAATTTTGGAATTTTTGGATGGAAACCACGAAATTACTAAAATACCCCTGGTCGTGCATCAGAAAATTCCAAAACTTTTTAGATATTTTTTGATGTGCACTAGGGCTCTACAGTTAAAATTTCAAGGGAATCTGATAAGTTTTGATTTACAAAATTATATAAAGATTAGTTCACACTACATGAAACTTGAACAAAAACACCCAAAACCAGTGAGCATAACTTGCAATTAATGAGAGAAAGAAAGGGGAATTAAGATGGGAAGGAGATAGGTTTTGTAGGGGATCCTAAGAGGATCAAAACCCTAGAAGAAAAGAAAGGGATAGAGATTTTAGAAGGGGCAATTTTCTTGTTATATAAACTCAGAAAATTTTAGCATGGGGAGGTTGATGGGTAATGAAAACAGCAAAGAAAATTATATAGAAGCATGGATTTAAGGAGGGATTCAAATAGAGTACAATACCTTAATAATTTGAGGAAAAAATTCCTGATTTCCACACTTGAATCAATCCAAAACCCACTCCTTTAATTGATTGGTTTGTTGCTGTCCAGATCCAGACTTTCAGCTTGAAGAAAAGAGGGAGGGTGAGAAGACCTCATGAGTGCACCGTAGTGCTACAACCCACGATTGGCTAGAGAGGGGAGCCTAAGAGATGGTGTCACCCTATGTGGAAGGGAGAAAGGACCAACCCATGGTTGCCTTGGGAGACCACCCAATAACACACTTTGTTTAATCAATCTTTAATGTAAATTATGGAGGAGGAGTGCCTTTAAATAGGTTTACAAAACTCAAAATAATAGAAACTTTTAAAAATCTAAGAGACATGCTAACCAAACTTTCCTAAACTCTTAAGACTTATAAAAATTTATTTTCTAAATTTAAAACTTCTAAAAACTTATGGGCACATGGGTTGTTGACTAGCACTCTTTGTGGGGTCCATTTGTTGAATATGGCAACCCACTAAAGGACAAACAACATGTAGAGACAACCAACCCACTGCAAATAAAAATCCTAATCTGTCCTTGGCACAAATGACCTTATTACAAAAAGTACCCACCCCTTGCAAGATCCTAAATAACCCACACATGATACAAATCTTGTATCTCACTCTTTTGTGTGGTGACACATACAATAGCCTCTTTACAATGTCTGCATCAACGCAGTCGTGTGATTTTTTTCTGCTGTCCAGATTGTACAATAACAGCCACCTCTTTCTTGAATGATGAAGAAATCACTCCAGCTGATTTGTATCTTAAAGCTCTAATTGATTGAAGTTAAGAGAAGAAAGAAAGAAGACTAGAAGCTGGATATAAGAAGTGTTCGATCAAGGAAGAAAAGAGAGAAAAGATAACAATAGAGGGACCCATCCCTAGCCAAAGGCTTTCAAAACCCAAATCTTTTATTCAACTTTCAATGTTCTCCAAGTACATGTCGACTACTCTTACTTATAGACCCAAAAAACCTTAAAACTTAGAACTTTCTAAAAGTGGAAACTTTTCATAAACTAGGACATGCCTAAACCTAGACCTTCTAAATAACAAAACAATGATAAAACATAGAATAGAAAGGGGCTGTCGACCAGCCCTTGTGGACTCTCCTTTTGACCCTATAACCATACTAAAAGACTCAAATAACCTTGGATGATGTCAGCCTTTACTTTTCTAAACTACCCTTGGCATTTTGTCTTATTACAAAATTATCCCATATATAAAAAAAAAACCCAAAAATTAACCCCCAACACTATAGCCGACCAGCATTCCTCTTAGTCTTTGCCTTGGGCTTGGGCTTGGGCTTCCAATGTGGATACTTTGTGTCCAACCACATGACTGCTGTTGCATCACTTGTCCTTTAAACACCTTCATCTTGCACCATATCACTTCTCACTGGTGTTGTCATTGGTCTTCATTGCACATTAAAGAACCATTTTAGTTGACTTTCTCCCATCCCCATGTTCTCCAAATGCATTTATTTCTAATTCAATCCTTTTTATTCTTGCCACCCATCCATCTCAACTACGTCCATTCTATGTTTGTCTTGTTTCTTCGTTGCCCAATATTATACTTTATAAAGCATGGCTGGTTTTATTGCCTTCTTACAAAAATTTCTTTCAATTTTGTTTGCATTCATCAATCATTCATCACTTTAGAAACACCTCTCCACTTTGTCCTTCCCATTTTAATTCTATGAGAACATCTTCTTCAATCCCACCCCCCTTATGGATGATTGAACCAAAAGCTAACAAAAATGGTCCCTCTGGGCTATGGTGTTGATGTATACAGGGGTACAATACTTGTAAAGGTATACTAGTACTTTGGTATTTGAGGACATACTTGTAATTGTAATCCTTTTGTAAATAAAAGAGACACACGTATGAGAGTAACAATACACTCTCATACGATTCCTTCTCTTCTATGATTCCTATTTTTCCTTCTTCTTATCTTCTTACAAACCCTAATCACTAAATCCACTTGGTATCAAAGCAAGCAGGTGCTCCTATGTTGAACACAACTTAGGTTCACAGTCGACTTGCTGGCGTCAGTAGTCTGTACAGTGACGTCAGCCATGTCAGGGTGAAACTTCTCCCTCCTGAATTGCCTAGTCCAGACGCATCCATTGGACTCAAGTTTGAAGCCATTTGAGTGAGTTTTCGATTTTTAGTGAATTTTTTCATGATTTTCGACAGATTTTCGAGATTTGCTGTTTCTGTAGATCTGTTTGATTTGAGACCTTTTTGATCTGCGAAAGTGGTATCTATTGGATCGTTTTTTCCCTAGAAAACTTTTGGGATAAGTCCCATGCAGTTTTGTTGAGTTTTGAGGAAGTTCTACTATTTTTTCCAACTTGTGTTTGACGCCTAGGCTTATCTTGACTTTTTCTTGGCTTGATTTGTTACTTTTGTGCAATGGTATGCCCTTTAGTGGTTTGGTTCGACTTGTTTGATGTTTGATTGTGTGTATTGGTGCCTATATTGGATCGTGGAGGCCTGGTTAGCTATGATATGAGTTTCATCTGTTGTTTCCCTTCAGTTCTCGTTGCATTGTACTATGGTGTTCTCTCTTTGCACTTGCTAGTGCCTCTTAGCCTTTCGGAAGCTGTTTACCTTTTGTTTTGGTGCATAGTAGTATTGTTTTTGTGTTTTGGTGGTGTGCTTGATCATGTTTGGCAATGCCTAGGTACTATGTCAAATGTGAGCAACTCTTCTTCTATTAGAGCTGTTGGTGGTGCTTCCGGAAGTATCCCTATGGAGACCTATAGCTCTCCGATTACTATTGTGAAGTTAGATGGTACCAATTACCTCACTTAGTCTCAGTCTGCAAAGATCTCTATTCAGGGCCATCGTAAATAGGGGTATATTTCAGAGGACACTAAAGCTCCTAAGCGTGATAACCCTACGTATGCGAAGTGGGAGGCGGATGACTACTTGGTTATGTCCTAGATGATTCATTCGATGAAGCTATCTATCAGTAAGACATGTTTATTTCTCTCATCAGCCAAGAGCATTTGGGATTCCCTTGCTCGTACCTCATCTAAGGAAGGTCATATTGGGTTGGTTTATGAGTTCTGTCAGCAGGTTTGACAATTACGCTAGGGGGAGCGGTTGATCTCAGCATATTACAATGCGTTGCTTAGTCCGTGGGAGGATATTGACTTATATCATACTTGTTCCATCACTGATCCTACTGATGTTGCCTCTTTCCACCGTTATCTCGTGGAACACCGTGTGTTTGAGCTCTTGGCTAGGTTGAACCCTGAGTATGAACAGGTCTGTGCGCACTTATTGAGCCAACCCCATGTTCTGTCATTGTCTGAGGTTTATTTCTTTCTCCATCGGGAGGAATGCCGTTGTCATGCTATGCCTCCTGCTCCTGTGGTTGACTGCTCGGCTTTAGTGTCTACCTCTTAGCGCAGTGATAAAGGCAGCTTTAGTTCTCGTAGAGGTCAGGGTACTGGCCGATAGGGTTTGGTATCTGATGATCGTGACCGTTTTCACTGTGATCGTAGAGGTCAGGGTACTCGCCACACTAGGGCCACATGTTAGGACCTCCATTGTCGTTCTCAGGAGCCCAGTCCTCGGTTTTCTCGGCGAGGTTCATTCACCAGAGGCCAAGGCATCACATCCAGTTCTCTTGGTGGTGGTCGTTCGATTGCTTATGCTGCTACACCATCTAACATTGCTCCACCCATTTCTTCCCCTGCACTGACCGAGTCCTCTATTATTTCTAATGGGGAGTTGGCTTCTCTTCACGAGGAGATGGCCTCTCTACAACGTCTTATGGCTCAGATGGACACTTCTTCTGGTTCTTCTTCTACTGGTGCTACATATATATTTGATTTTGCTCTTAGTGTCTCTTCTAGTCTTTCTGGTGTCTCTTAGATCATTGATTCTGGCATCTCTCACCATATGATTGGTAAGTCTTCTTTTTTATCTTCTTACACTATTAGCTCTTGTTGGGACATAGTATGTATTGCCAATGGATCACTCTCCGCTATTGTTGGGACTAGATCTGTACCCATTTCTTTCTCTTTATCTCTTTCTTCTGTCTTTCATGTTTCTAATTTTCAGCTTAATCTTGTCTCTGTTAGTCATCTTACCAAGTCTTTGAACTATAGTGTCACCTTCTTTCATTTTTCTTGTGTTTTTTAGGACTTGGTGACGAAGCGGACTATTGGTAGAGGTCATGAGGAGTACGGGTTGTACCTTCTTGATATGCCTTCTCATTATGCCTCCCCTATGCAACAAACATCCTCATCCTCTCTCTTTGAGCTTATGCAGTGGCACTTTTGACTTGGCCACCCCTCTTATTTTACTTTACAACGACTTTTCTTAAGTTTATGTAGATTTGTTTATGTCTCTTCTTTTCATTGTGAAACTTGCGAGTATGCAAAACATTGTAGATCCCCTTATTCGATCAATATGAATCGGAGTTCATCTCCCTTTTCTATTGTTCATTCTAATATATGGGTACTGCCCCTGTTACTTCTTTATTTGACTATCATTTTTTTGTTACTTTTGTGGATGACTTTACTTATACTACTTGGGTTTATTTATCACATGCTAAATATAAGGTGTTTTCTACTTTTCAATTGTTTCATAAGATGATCGATACACAGTTTGATTCTAAGAATCGGGTTCTTCGATATGACAATGGTGGCGAATATATTTCCTCTTATCTTTCACAGCATGACATTCTTCATCAAACCACCTATCTAGGGACCCATGAACAGAATGAGATTACTGAACAAAAGAATCGCCATTTGTTAGAGATTACTTGGGCTTTATTGTTTACTATGCACGGTCCCCAAGTTTTTGGGCAGATGCTCTTCAGACTGCGTAGACTATCTTATGAATAGGATGCCCACTCGAGTTCTTGATTTCCAGTCTCCTATTTCTTCCTTTTTCAGTTCTGCCCTTGGTTCCTCCCTTCCTCCCAAGGTATTTGAGTGTGTTTGCTATGTCGATATTCAAAAATCTGATCGTTCTAAGTTGGATCCCAAATCTCTCAAGTGTATTTTCCTTGGCTATGCTTTGAATTAGAAATGATATAAGTGTTATCATCCCTCTACTCGGAGGCGTATTATTTCCATGGACGTCACCTTCCATGAGACTGTCCCCTTCTTTTCTCCTAGTCATCTTCATCTTTAAGGGGAGACATGTGGTGTATACGAAGATGAGATCGTTGTTCCTCCTCCTGTTCCTCTGTATTCCTTTGATGTTGATAGGTGTCATAGCAAGGGGAAGCAAGTAGCTGTTTCAAAGAAAAAAGGCACCCACTCAAGAGAAATGATGGGCGAAAGATTTTACTCGTGTGTTTGTAAGAAAGAGGCAAAAAGTTGTTCTTACCCCTCATGTGCCTCTCCAACCAGTTGCCTCATCTCCAGGTATTGCTTCCTCTATACCTTTAGATGATTCTCATTTACCCATTGCTGTTAGAAAAGGCACCCGTGCTTGCACTCAACATCCCATTGTTGACTATGTGTGCTATGATTCATTGTCTCCTGAGTTTGGGGCATTCTCTATTTCCTTATCTTCTGTTTCCATTCCATGCAATGTTTCCCAAACTCTTTCCCAACCTCAATGGAGAAGAGCAATGGAAGAAGAAATGTAGGCTCTTGAAAAGAATAAAACATGGGATGTTATTGATCTTCCAAGAGGAAATGAACCAGTGGGGTGCAAATGGGTATTCTCAGTGAAGCTCCAACCAAATGGCACCGTTGAACGATATAAAGCTGAACGATATAAAGCTAGATTGGTAGCTAACGGATACACTTAAACCTATGGGATTGATTATCAGGAGACATTTTCTCCTGTAGCAAAGATGGGTTCTGTTAGAATATTGATCTCAATTGCTACAAATCGAGGTTGGCAGTTGTTCCAACTTTTTCTCTATAGAGACTTAGAAGAATAAGTCTATATGAGATTGCCTCTTGGTTTCTAGCTATCTATAGGGAAAGGGAAGGTGTGTCGCCTGAAGAAGGCATTTTATGGCCTTAAACAATCCCCTGGAACATGGTTTGAGCGATTTAGAGGTGTTGTGCTTAAGATTGGTTACAGACAATGTCATGCTGACCATACTCTCTTTGTGAAGCATCAGCGTGGGAAAATCACAACTCTTATTGTTTATGTTGATGATATTGTAGTTACAGGTGACGATCATTGTGAGATCAATCACCTAAAAGGCTTTCTTGGGAATGACTTCGAAATCAAGGATTTAGGGTCTCTCAAGTACTTCCTTGGAATTGAAGTTGCTAGATCCAATGATGAGATTTTTCTAGCTCAATGCAAATATGTATTAGATCTTCTTCAAGACTCTGGTATGCTAGGATGTAAACCTTGTGACACCCCCATTGAGTTTAACCATTGCATGCAAGCATATGAGGACCACAAACTTATTTATGTTAGGTGGTATCAAAGACTTGTCGGGAAACTGATTTATTTGACCTTGACTAGACCTGATATCTCCTATGCCATTGGAGTAGTCAGCCAGTTTATGTATGCCCCCACAACTAGACATCTTGAGGCATCCTATCGTATTGTTCACTACTTGAAGAAGAGTCCTGGTCAAGGACTCCTATATTGCAAAATGGATGATCTCCAAGTTGAGGCTTTCACTGATGCTGATTGGACAGGATCTGTGGATGATAGACGGTCTACTTTTGGTTATTATACCTTTGTTGGAGGTAACCTTGTTTCTTGGCGTAGCAAGAAACAATCAGTTGTAGCTCGTTTCAGTGCAGAGGCAGAGTTCTGGGCCATGACACATGGGATTTGTGAAATACTTTGGATACATGACTTCTTGAGAGAGTTATGTTTTTATTCTCATGATCCTATGAGATTGTACTGCGACCTATAAGGCCGCTATTAGCATTGTTCATGATCTAGTTCAACTTGACAGAACGAAACATGTTGAGGTTGACATTCATTTTATAAAGGAGAAGTTGTAAACCAAACAAATCTGTATTCCCTTTGTGAAGATTGATGATCAGTTAGCCGATGTGTTTACTAAATGATTGTGTAGTCCTAGTTTTAAGAGGATTATTTGCAAGCTTGGTATGCACAATATTTACATACCAGCGTAAGGGGGAGTGTTGATGTATACAAGGATACAATACTTGTAAGGGTATACTAGTACCTTGGTATTTGAGGACATACTTGTAATTGTAACCCTTTTGTGAATAAAAGAGATACACATATGAGAGTAACAATACACTCTCCTACGATTCCTTCTCTTCTCCTTCTTCTCTTCTTACAAACCCTAATCACTAAATCCACTTATGGTTGGGCCATCAATCTTCACTACACCCTCATTTTTACTCTTTTAGTAAAATTGCATACCATATATTCTGTTTTAGTTTGCCTTGTCTTAGAACATTTTGATTCTAAATCATCCCTCTATAGTTCCAACTTGTCATTTACTCTCTTTTTGGTCTCATTTATCAAAAGAATATCATTGGAAAATAACATACACCATGAGACCTCTTCTTATGTATGCCTAGTCAACTCATCCTTAACTATTACAACGAGGTACATGCTCAATGTTTACCTTGGGTGTAAAATTACTATGATTGCAAATCACTCTTCTCCTCCAAAGTTGTTTCAGCACTAGTTACCATTCCATCATACATATCCTTTACTAAATCAATATATGTAACAACCCGGCCCGACTTGGGTTGATATTGTCTAGTTCTGAGCGTCCCAACATGGGGCCACTCTCTCGCCTCGGTTTTGTTCTTCGGGCTGAGCCAAGTACTCTCTCCCAAAAACACGTCAAACCAAGTAGAGGGATGCGTACATAAAACCACAAGATCCTTTTCAAGCTAGGGGACGTGGGATCTTACAATCCACTGCCTTAGGGCCACACGTCTCTATGTGCATACCACGACACTGATCCGGCTTTGATACCAATTGTAACAACCTAGCTTGACCTGGCTTGACATTGTCTGGTTTTGAGCATCCCAGCATAGTGCCACTCTTTCGCCCTGGTTTTGTTCCTCGGGGTGAGCCATCCCAAAAATGCGTCAAGCCAAGTAGAAAGGTGCTTACATATAAGCACGAGATCCTTTCCAAGCTAAGTGATGTGATATCTTACTTGAAACCCCCTTCTTTTTAAAACTCATCAAATGATCTCTTTATGTTCCTTATCATATGCTTTATCTAAGTCAAAAGGTCTTTATTCTTTTCTTTAAACTTTTTCATCAATCAACCAGGTAAGACAGTACCTTTAGTTGTAGATCTCCCTGGAATAACTCCAGATTGATTTTTCTAATAATTCAATATATGTTGTAGTTTATGCTCAAATCACTCTACCCAAAGTTTCATTGAATGGCTCATAAGCTTGATGCCATGATAATTAGTGCAACTCTAAATATCTTTGTTATTCTTGTAAATAGGGACCGCGATGCTTGTCCTTCATCCATTGGGCATTTTCTTAGTTGTAATGATCTTGTTGAACAACTTCGTTAACCAGGATAATCCATCATCTTCCATGCATTTCCAAACTTGAATTGGGATACTATTTTGTACTAATGCCTTTCATGATTCATCAAATTTGATGCCTCTTTAACTTTTTACGGAAGTACTTTTGATCTCCGATCTCACCAAAGTTCCGAATTCCTCCTAAAGCAACATTCCCTACGTGATCCTCATTTAATAATTTCTAAAAGAGCTCCTACATCAATCTTTAGTCTCATCTTTCACTAAGACTTTGATGCTCATGCTCTAGGTATCTACAGTTTCTTTTCCTGATTTGGCAAGTCTCTATTAATCTTTCTCAGAATCCTTAGTACCTACCTCATGATAAAGGTCATCATACACCTTAAAGTTAGACTCACAAACTGCATTCTTAGCTGCTTCTTTTTTTGGCACTTTTATACCTTTTTAAATTTCTTCTTTTTTAGTCTTTTGTCAAGCTTGTAGGAAAACTTCTACTCTGATGGTTTTTTGCACTTCATCATTCTACCACCATGTTTCTTTAGATGATTGCCTTATCCCTCAAGATTCTCTGTGGACGTCTTTCACTACTCTTTAATAAAACCAACCATTTCATTCCACAAGTCGTTAATTTCTTCTCTCAAATTTCTTTTTGCTTTATTAATTTATATCTAAATGTCACTAATTTTCTCCTTTTAATTTTCATCATCTGGTTTTTGGGCAAGTAATTTCTTGTTTTATCTCTTCCACATCTTATTACAAACATCTGAAACCACTAATTTATATGGATTGTTTTTGACTATCCTAAGATAGCCTTTCAGTTCTAGTTCTTACATGTTAGTCATTCTATCATCATAGTGAGAAAAAAGTTAACCCGATTCCTATTTGATCCACTTTTAATAGTCATTAAATGTTCCTCTCTTTTTGAAGTACACGCTTGCTATTGCAAGATCAACATCATTGTGATTCTAAGATTGTATCTCCCACATCATTCCTTTATCCCATCACACATTCTTGTAAAATCTAGTATTTCATCTTTTGGATCTTTATCTACTATTATTCCAATCCCATTTATTTTATTGTCCTTTCTTATGTACCAAAGTTCTTATAGCCATCAATTTTCTAAGCTTTAATCTCTCCACTTAAGTTAGGCAAGCTATATTGACTCTCTTTCATTCATTGTATTTACCAAATCCATGATCTTACCTGTCAAAGGTTCTTAGTTATTACTATGCAAAATCTTTCTCTCTTGGACTATTTTCTTTACCTGTACTGTACTCATATACCCTTGCCTACTTCTCATTGCATCTGGGCACCAATACAGCACATTGCTACCAAGGGACACCGTCGCTAACCTTTGCCCATTTCTCACTACACCGTGGTGATAATACTTTTTGGGGAACATCTTACATAAGGCCGAAACAAGTAATTTTCAAGTTCATGTGTAAATGGTGTATCCAAGGTTTTTGGCCTGTTGTCAACCTAATTCAACCATCTTTTATCAAGGCTTAATTACCGGATAGTGTAAAAAACACTAGGGAGTTACATGATGCTACTGTCCAATCTATTAGATTCTTTCGAAGGTTAGAAAACAAAATGGCATCTTCACGGAAAAAATTCTATAGATCTGATTGTAAAGTTCAAGAAATCAGGTCCATTTTTTTAGATAAATTATCTTCTTTATGGAGCACATTGAATTGTGGTTCCGGACGATGTGTTCCTCATGTACACCAGAGTCAGGGGGGACAGGGTTGTCACATTCTCCCATCCTCATGTTCTTCAGTCTAACTCCAGACACTTTTTTTGATACAATAATATACCCTTCAGTACTGTCAGACATTTGCATGGACATATCCTGTCAGGTTTTCTAAGCTACCATGTATGACATCGAGATGCATGCCCCAGTATAGGTTTCATAGGTTTTGAATGTATCAAATATGCGTTTTTTTAGTAATCTAATTGATGAGTTTGGAGCCTTCTCTAGGTCATTGCAGAAAATCTTTCTGAAGAAGAAATCAAAGGGCTGAAAGCAATGTTCACAAATATGGACACTGACAGGAGTGGCACCATCACTTATGAAGAATTGAAGACAGGGTTGACTCGACTTGGATCAAAGCTCTCAGAGGCTGAAGTCCGGCAACTAATGGAAGCTGTAAGATAAAAATTGACCATTTTTTATTTATATCCTTTCAGCTCTCATTCCTGCATTAATGTATTCTGCAACTCAGGCTGATGTCGATGGAAATGGAACAATTGACTACATTGAATTTATCACTGCTACAATGCATAGACACAGGCTTGAAAGGGATGAGCATCTATATAAGGCCTTTCAGTATTTTGACAAAGATAATAGTGGGTCAGTCTCTCTCTCTCTTATTTCCGTTCCTTTTTTACTCAAATGAGCACATCAGACATGTGAACAAATATATTAGGAAAAATGTTGGATATCTTCTTGTTTTCTAGCGACTATTATTTTTATAATTAAGATGTATATCTATGTTTCTAGAATCTTTTTTTCTTTTAAACTTGGTACAAAATTTGGAACCATGTGTTGTGAACTTAAACTAATAGTTCTCCAATATCCTCTAATAATACAAGTTACTGTATGAGGTGTGGTTTATCAAGTTTCCTTGGGTTCTTGTGTGTAGCATTGTTGGGGTCAAATGTGTTGGAACACTTGTTCCTGCTTGATATTAACACTGCAGTATGAGTTACATAGCTAAACATAGTCTGGCGATGCAAGCTGTCATTTGGAGAGGTCAAGACAATTTTCTGGCCTACTGAATCAAAGGGTCGTATGACTTGGCTAGGGCTTTTAAGCCCAAGAGCAGCCAATTTTTTTCTCCATTTTTTGCATGACTTTGATCCACCCAAGTTATTTAAACTTTTTTGTTTCTTCCTTTTGATTTTTTCATAGGTTTATAACACGAGATGAATTGGAAACAGCCATGAAGGAGTATGAAATGGGTGATGAAGCCAGCATCAAAGAAATAATATCAGAGGTGGACACAGATAATGTAAGTTGTTTCTAATTCAAAATTCTGAAAATTTTCTTGGAACCAGTCATTGGTACTGATTCTCTTGAATCCACAGGATGGGAGGATCAACTATGAGGAGTTTTGTACAATGATGAGAAGCGGACTGCAGCAACCACCCAAGCTTTTCTAGTTCCACCAATGACATTTTGTATGTCACAAATATGAGTTCATGGATGATTGATAAGATGATGAGCTTGGTATACTATAGGAGCAGCTAAAACATCCCTAGAGTTCAGTGATCTCGCGAACTTCTAGCATATTTGTTTTCCAATTTCCCCTTTCATACTTGATCTTTGCCTCCATTCTAGTCTCAAAATGGAGGGAAATTTGAGCATGACAGGCAGTTAGTTTAGGTTGTTTGGAGTTGAAAGAGTAATCAGTCCCTCTCTCTCTTTCTCTCTCTCTCTCTCTTATCTTTTGTTTATATAACTTATTTACCTTCGGGTGCTACTGTTAGAATATGAGAAATAGGATCCTGGGCATTTATTGCTTTCTGCCTTCATAATATAGTTTTGGACTAGCTCATGAGTCTGCTCTGCAGAGCACAACTAATTTTTTAATAATTTGTATTTATTTTGTATACATGAATTATAAGTCATAACTAAAGACTTATTTAACCATTTATTAGCAAGTAGAACAATATTAAGAACGTGTTCTTTGGTTAGTAAAAATTTATTTTAATATTATTAGTTATTTTTTATAATTATTAATAAATAATTTATTAGTGATGATATCAGATAAAAATATGAAAGATAGCTATCCTCGTGGACGAGATATATTGAGTGATGTGAAAGAAGAAAAAAAAGCTTCATCAAGGAAAGGATATTACATTATCATCCATAATAAGATATAACGATTATGATTTATTAAGAAAAATTAATAATCGAGTTTACATTTTTAGTAACTATTATTTCTATTTACAATAATTAGTATTTGTGATTATATCGATCACAACATTACCAAAAAAATGATTATATTGATCATACGTAAATATTACATTAACTTTTTGATTATTTTCAAGGATTTTTTTTATAAATAACCCATTTATGCTTCATCTAGGTATGGCTTCTAAGGCAAATAGGATTGTTTTGGAGAGTGATGCTCTTAATGTTGTTAACTATGTTAATGACCATTTCTTCGCGGCCCTATAAATCTGTTAAATTGTAAGTCTATCTCTGATAGCTTTGAGCAGGTGGTTCCCATGTCAAATTAATAATAATAAACCTGAGTTAATGTCTACATATTTTCGTAGATCTGCCTGAGATACCTCTATCCTGAAGATCCGCCAAAAAGTAATATAAGTCTATATAACCTGCATGGATGTTAAAAAACCCATCTATAATTACCCATGATTTAAAGTGTCACAAGACAAACTATTTATCAGATTTGTGCTCTTAAGATCTCTAAATCTCATTCATTTGCCCTTAGGCCTTGTCTAGTTGCCTTGAATTGAATAGAAATGGAAAAACAAAAGAAAATTACACTACAAAATAAAATATCTGTAATTTTCCTATAGTTGTTTGGTTGTCAGTAAAAAAAAAAAAAGAAGGACGAAAAGCTTCTGTATCACAATTTTCACTTGGAAGGAAGGGTTTTTAGGCAAGAGTTGTGCGAAAATAAAAAGGTGACTACAAGAAAATAGATAGGTGCAAGAGAATTTTGAAAATCCAGGATTTCTAGTTCTCAGCAACCGGACGCTTGGAAATTATTTCCTTGAGAAAATTATGCCAAGAGTCACAAGAAAACCAACCTTTTTTCATGGCAACCAGAACCTTAAAGCAGCTGTATAGGAAAGTTGAGAATACTTATTGAAAGGGTCAATTATTTCGTGCCCTCAAAGTAGGACCAACAGACCAAAAGCCTGGGTGGTCTGTGCAAGAGGCATGTGAAATTTTGGGTATCACCCATTGTATACAAAGGGAAGCCAACAATGGCTACCACACCTCAGTGCATAAGGACAATGAATCAAAGTTTGAGTAACCAATTCCTCGCTTCGCATACAAATAAGGCGAACATTTGGAAGATAATGACCTTTCATAATTAGGTTGTTTACATGAATAACAACGTTATAAACACAAGAAGAGGAATGAATATATAGAAGACAAAACTAGTCCACATAGAAGTAAACAAGTGTGCCAATCCCTGGTGAGGTCATTAATGGAGAAACCATTGAATTTTCTTGGATGTCGTATCCCATGATGCCACTTCAATAAGGATATAATCTACCATCTCCGAAGGGGATTATGAGATGCCATGAAAGATTCTTTGATTTCGCTCCTTCCAAATGCCCTAACAAATAAGTGAATGATGCTCAACCAATATTTCCTACCTCTTGAGACGAGAAAGGGAACTTTCGATTACCAAAAAATATATCAAGAACTAAATCTTGCTTGAAACCTGACAATGCCAAATCTCCCTAGAGGGAATTCATCATTCCAGGGTGATGAATAAGAATTAAAGCACGATTTGAATGTGACTAGGATGCATCTTCCACTACCGTGTTCTCTTCCCTGTCATCCCAAATTTAAGTCCTCTCCTAACCCATATGAAGGTAAGTAAAAGAAGCAATTTCTCAATCATTCAATGTTCCTTTATAGAGAAGTTTCCGCACCACCAAGTTGGCACTTAACTCTATATAATCTCAGATACATTTGATTAATTTATAAATATCTAAAAATAAAATTTTTACTATTAGAGAATTGCATTTTGTTACCCATCTTCGATCGAATGCCTTTCAAATACAATTCTTTATGCTTTGTTATAGCTTTCCATAGACCTCAACCATGGGAACGAGAGAGGAGATCCTTTTGCTTTTCCACTGTTAACAGCTTGAAGCTCGGCCTATTATGAGCTGAGCCTAAACCTCTAATTGAGCTCGTTTAGCCAAGTGATCTTGAGTTGGGCTGCCTTAGGCTCAACGAGTTGAGGGTATTTCATATATATATATATATAAAACATTAAATATATTTATATATAATAGGAGACATAGTATTTATATATTTATTTGAATAATTATCATCTCATGGATTGGTATCAAATCAAATATTCTATTTTATCAAAATAATGATTTAACTTTTAATAAATAAAAGAAAGTTAAATTTGTATTTGTAAAATTGTTTTCATACTGAGATATCACGTCAGTCAATATAAGCTTGTCCTTAGTGAATTGAGCCAAGCCTGAGCCTGATCCTTGTGTCACAAGCCTGAACTAAGCTGGTCAAAGCTCGGCTCATTGACACCTCGATGTCAAATTTTTTTTTCCGGTTCATCAACCTTATGTCAAATCGCTATAACCATTTTCATAAAAAGAATCTATTCATTAGATCAAATGATCTAAGACAAACATTGCCATCCTTCCAGGCATACAAACCATTCCGTAGTCTACTAAATATCCTAGTCTACTAAATGATATTTAGAAGCTTCCTCCCACCCCATCCAATGAAAATCCTGTTGAAGATTTTCTCTCCTTTTAGCCCATCCCTGGGATAGCGAACAGACACAAAAAGTAAGATGAGAAACTGACCACGGTTGGTTTAACAGAATTAGCTTTCATGCTTTAGATGGGTAGATGCTTTTCCACTCTAATTCTTTTTTGCAGTCGTTCCAATCCTTGGTGCAAATTATCTCTCTTCTTATAGCCGGTTCCTAAAGAAAGACACAAATTTTTGGCCCCCAAAATAAACCCTTGATCCTTATATTTCATAAAATCAATCCATTCCATAATTTTGAATCTACCTCGGACACCCTTGTGGTGGACCAGGGAAGTCAATAACACCCATTAAAAGAGTGCTTGTTGTTCACAAAACAAATAATTAGATATTGAGTTTAATTTAATCAACAATGATTGTACTTTAGTTCCAGACTAATTAATCATATATTCTCTTTGTCCTATTAAAATTATAAACTAATAAATTCTATATCTACATTTAGGTCTCTCTCTCTCTCTCTCTCTCTCTTTTTCCAGTCTTATGTCGTGCTAGTGAAGAGGGGTATATTTGATCAAGTATAGACTATGGAGCAGTAGAGGCTATCCCTCGTTTGTTGGTTTAGACTCTAGAGAATAAGCAGTTTGAGTGTGGCACATACAAATATGCAATTCTTTAAGTGTTTTCAAAGCAAATATAGTTCCATAATTTAAAACCAAGCAAGATAAAAAATTAGCCACTTGTGAATGCAGACTAAGGGTAGTAGGGAGGTGAGATGGCTGAGGTTGATGTTGTGTTTGTCCTTCAAAAGCTTGCTTACTTGATCAATGAAGAAGCTCATCTGTTCCATGGAGTGCACGATCATGTCGAATCGATCCTCAAAGAGATGCACAGGTTAATGATGTTCTTGGAAGACGTAGAGGGCAGTAGGGGAGATGACAGAGTAAGGTTTTGGTTAAGGGAGCTAAGAGACGTTGCTCGCTATGTAGAGGACATTGTCGAAACCTTCGTCTTCAAAGTAGCCACCCCACAAAATGTAACAAGAAGAAGATTCATATGTTTTGCCATTTTTGCCGAGTTGATGGCTCACCGGAAGATTGGCAAAGCTCATCGTCTTAGTCTTCACAAGGAGATCAAACAGATCAAAATTAAAATCCGCGACATCGATGAGCTAAGGTTTCTTTACGGCCTTGGGGATGTTGGTTTGGGTTCCTCGAGGACAACGAGCATACAACGGTTGAGAGAGTGGAGATTGACTCCTCCTCCTTCCATTGTTGGCTTTGAGGAGGATGTGAAGAGGTTGGTGGCATTACTGAACAACCCAGACCCACGGCTGCAAGTGATTATCATAGTCGGCATGGCGGGTTCAGGTAAGACTACTCTTGCTAAGAAAATTTACTGTAAGGATCATGATAATGTTAAGGTTTACTTCGATTGTCATGTTTGGATTCATGCATCGAAAGGGTGTGAACCTATGCAACTTTTGGAGGACATGGGAAAACAAATGTTGGGGCCTGAGTTAGAGGTGTCATCGGAGAAGATGAATGTCGAGGATTTGGTGGTGAGAATCTCTGACTTCTTGAAGAACAAGAGGTACTTAATTGTCCTAGATGATGTATGGGATGTTGCAGTCTGGGTTGCTGTGAGATCAGCCTTACCAGATGGCATGAATGGAAGTAGAATTTTAGTGAACACCCGAGACAGAGAGGTAGCCTTTTTATTTAACTTAGATTGCCGTCACCACAAGCTAAGTCTTTTAAATGAAAATGTGAGCTGGGAGTTGTTTTGTAACAAGGCATTCTCCAAAGGATGTGGTTGTCCCACAGAGTTGGAGAAATTGGGAAAACAGATTGTTGCAAGCTGTGGGGGCCTACCTCTTGCAATTGCTGAAATAGGAGAGTTCCTGTCAAGGAGAAAGAAGACTCCAAATGTGTGGTCCTTTGTTCTTGAGAATATCCATTCAAAGCCCTATTCTCTGCTAAAAAGATGTTCTCAATTGTTAGCCTTGAGCTACCACAATATACCCTATAATTTAAAATGGTGCTTCCTATATTGCTGTATATTCCCAGAAGGCTACGAGATTCATGCGCGGAACTTGATTTGGATGTGGGTAGCTGAAGGATTTGTACATGGGAGATGTGGAAGGACATCAGAGCAAATTGGGGAAGATTACCTCAAAAGATTGATCAACAAGAATATGATTCAAGTCACAAGAAAGGGAGCTGATGGGAGGATCAAAAGATGCCGTGTTCATCCTCTTATGCGAAGCATCGCTATATCAGAAGCAAAGGAAGTTGGTTTTGTTACCATTTACACAGACAGTGATTTTGAATTCCCTATTGGAGCTAGGAGACTTGCCATCCACTCCAGCATTCACAAGTACATTCCTCTAGTACACTCTAGTCTGCAAATTCGGACTCTGGTGTGCTTTAACAAAGATGAAGATTATTTACTTCAAAATAAACAGCTAGAATTTGTGTGTGGAGGCCTCAAATTGCTGAGAGTGTTAGATCTTGAATTCGTGCAACTTCCGGAGCTACTTGATGTCATAGGTACACTCGTTAATCTGAGATACATAGGTTTGAAGCAAGCTGGATTAAAAGAGCTTCCATCAACCATATGTAAGCTTCCCAACCTGCAAACCATGGATCTAAGGCATAATTCTTTAACAGGGCTTCCATTAGAGATAGGTAACCTCCAAAGATTACGATGTCTCGACATAAGGCACAATCTCATCACCTCCTTACCCAATAGTATATGCAGAATTCAGGAATTAAGGCACCTCAACATGGATGATAATGTTGAGTGTGGGCACTTGCAATTCCATACTTTGACAAACCTTGAAAGTCTTCCAGTTGCAAGGGCTGGTGGTTGGATTGATGATGGCTTGCACAATTTGATCAATCTCAGAAGATTGGGAGTCTATGGAGGCTTTGTTGAGTTCAATGTAAGCATATGGAAGTCAGTTTTAAACTTGCGCCACCTTTGTTCCTTGAAGTTGGAGGCTTTTAGATTAATTCCTTTACCATCATCCATGTCTTCACTCCAGCATTTGTCCAAGCTTCACTTGTCTGGGCAGCTTCAAAAGCTGCTCGATTCGCAAGATTTCCCAGCAAGTATCACCCAGCTATCCCTATCTTGGTCTAGACTGGAGCAGGACCCTATGTCAACCTTGGAGAAGATGCCAAAGTTGAAGATCCTCACATTGAAAATGAAGGCTTATGTCGGAAAGGAGATGGTCTGTTCTACAGGTGGGTTTCCTCGACTCAAATTTCTTGAACTTGAACAGTTACAGAAACTACGGAAGTGGAAGATTGAGCAAGGAGCATTGGCAAAGCTTAATAGGTTAAGCATCAGTTGGTGCCTAAAATTGAAGATGGTTCCAGAAGGATTGCGGTATGTGACCACCCTTCGGGCATTGGAGGTGCATTGGATGCCCCCAAAATTCAAAGCCAGACTTCAACAAGACAAGGGGAAGGACTGGTTCAAGATTCAACATGTACACTCAATTGTTGTAGAAGGAACTCCCTTCACATAACCTGAAATTGGTGGAGAAATGTCCTAAACTTGATGAGAGTCCAAATTTTAAGTTCACACAATGGGCCCAACATAAGAAGGATCTTTACGAAGCAAAAAGCTTTCATCCTGAGTATTTTTTATTTTTCTGCCTTTAACATAGTCAAGACTCTTTCACTTTGTTCTTTCAATGCAATGGTTTGTTGAAAAATGATTTATCTTTAATGTTTAATTCATTTCTTGATATTTATTTTCATCAACTTGGTAGATGTCTTTTATTTAACTTGGGGCCAGCTTGAACGTTTCCCAAAACGATGGGCCAAAAATTAAGCATGAGCCTGGCCCTGCAAGCCGAAATCTGGGGTTGGGGTGCGCCAACCTACCTAGGGCCAGGGGACGGGTTTGTAATGATGAGACGGTGATAAAAAGTATAGATATCAATAATGATTATGACATATCTAGCTCGAGACAACAACCCAGACGATCTGCTTAACCCAAACCGCAGGACAGTCCTAAACCGGTTACCATGGTTGGGTCAAACAGATCGAGTTCAACACGTGGCACCAATGCCAGCCAAGAAAAACACCATAAGAGATGTGCGCCAACCGATCGGGGGAAATGATTTGAGCTACCATATGTCGAGCCCTCTAATGTCGACCAAATACTACATGTTAGCCCAAATGTTATGCCGACCGATCACCACAAGTTTAGCCTGAATGTTATGCCGATCGAGCGCAATGCCGACCGACCACTGCTAAGCGACGAATTGACTGGAAAACGACTAAGGGCAAACAAGCATTTTCCCACCAAGCATGACCCATGCCCGTCTGTCCCATAAATATTCCTGACAAGATCACATGACCTCACAGAATTCGAGATAACATACTTGCAACCGAAAAGGCACACACCTATAAAAGGGAGAGAAGAAGAGAATGAAGTAAGTGAGAAAAACTGGATACAATAAAGAATAACTAAGGTATCCTAAAAGACTAACTTGATCGTCAAAGTAGCGGAGGCTGACGCCGCACCGATGCTTCTCACATATCGATTGTAGGTATCAAGCCCACCCAAGAGCATCCCAAGGAGGATGATCAGGCGACCATCTTGGTGAGCCACCAGGTATCATTAAATAAAATTAATAAATTATTGTTATATATTAATGATGGGACCCATCACCCATTATTGTGAAGTTGTCTTGAATTCAACCTAAAATCAATCCAAAATGCAATCCCTCTATGTGAACTGGAGAATGATCTGAAAGTATTTTGACAAGGTTCTTGACCTGATTTGAGTTGAACAACTTGAACCATAAGGATCTATTTTTATGGGATGTTTTTTGGGTTTTAACTTGTTAATAACAAAGTTTTTTTAGATTCATGCCACTATATATTGTTGGAATGACAGATAGAACTCTATGGGTTTTTGAGAGAAATTTTGTTATAGGGTTTTGGAAGAACTCATTTTTATTTTGTAATCTTCATTATAGTGGAAGCTTTTGATCATTTTCGTTAAGTAGATGTAGGCACCTGCTAATATATCTTTCAAAGATATACTCAATCTGGCTATTTTGTCCCAGTCATGAGATCTACATTTATGTGGGGTGTTTCCATTGATTTTATTGATCAATCAGATGAAATGAATCCAACATAATGGACAATAGCAATCATTGGATCCTACGTTAATACTTGATTTGTACAAAGATGTCAGTTGGAACCATTTAAATTATAGATTGCGTTGGGGCTCAACGGTAAGGCTTACCGTTAGCATCCTTGGTGGCACAGGTTCGAGTCACGAAAACAACCTCTCTAGAAATGGGGTAAGGTTGCATACATCTTGCCCTCCCCAGACCCCGCATTAGCAGGGGCCTTGTGCACTAGGTCGCCCTTTTTATTGCATTGGGACTTAACCCTTTCTCTACCTAAATCTAAACTAGGTTGGGATAGTCAAGCCTGGACTCACATCATTTGTGACAACTACGGTGAATAAATGAATCACCTTGAGCTGAGACACAAAGGGGAGGTGGGTTTGCAAAAAGTGTATGGGAACACCCCCATGTGCAAAAAGTGTATGGACCCCACCTCTTTTGTGTCTCAGTTCAAGACAGCTCATTTATTCACTATCACCATCGTAGGTGAGTCAAGCCTAAACTGGACAAGTTAAGGAAAGACATCGGGAGCTTTTATTGCCACCACAGTTTCTTCTAAGTCCACCTCACTTTCCTTCTCTTCGAAGTCCACCTCACTTATTTCTAACTTCCCCTCCTGCACTTTCCATAATGCCCTTTAGCCAAAAACTCCCCCACACCTCATCCAAAACCGTAAACTCCCCCTCCCACACCAGTCTTTTTACTAAGTCCAACTCATTCTCCTCCCCAACCCAATTGTAAGAAACTCCCACACCTCACCTCATTCTCCTTCTCCCTCACTCCCTTATTTCAAGTTTGAAACTGTTTGCACCCATTGCTCTCCTCCTCTCTCCCTACATTTTGACATACATTTATCTCCTCCTCTCTCCCTACATTTTGAAACCTATTTCTCTTTTCCTCTCTCCCTACCTTAAAGGATGGCCCTTGGACGACAACAAGACGGTGGGAGAGCAAGGTCAATGGCAACCTGAGGTGTGTATTTGTTTTTTTGATTTTTTTTTTAAATCAGTTTTTTTTTTTCCATGAGGACGCCATGTTTAGCAGTACCAGTCCAAGCAGGACTGGCCTACTTGGCCAGGCTAGCTAAGTAAGTCTACCCCACATGCTCAACTGGGGTGGCCAAATGGGGCAGGCATGCTTGGCTAGCATTAGGGGTGTGCATGGGCTGGGTTTGGGCCGAGCTGGGGTAGGCCCGGGGCTCGGCCCTATATAGTAATTTTGGGTTTAGGCTGGGTTTGGGCCTGAACATTTTTGCAAACTTTAAGCCCAAGCCCAACCCTAGTAATTTTATCGGGATTCGAGCCAACCCATGGCCTATAAATTTTTCAAAAGACAAATGCATTAGATGAGATTCGAACTCATAACCTACTCTAATAAACTCTTTAACCAACTAAGCTATTGATTCAAGTTTGTTAATTTATTATATGTATT
>JAOXJP010274458.1:0-19934 GCA_025762735.1 Platanus orientalis
CTCCAAAACAAAGTACAACCCAACTCCCAAAGGCTTTTGCCTTAAAAGTTTAGTCCCACATGGGAAGTGGGAAACTTCAACATCTACTTTATAAGTAAATGTAAGACCTTAAGAGGTAATGAACTTGAAGAAGAGATGAAAGGTTAGAGTTGTTTGTTTGCATCACGCACGCGTGCGCGCTGAACTGAACCAAGCCGAGTCGGGCTGAGCTGGGGCATGGGTGTGGGTGTGGGTTACACGAATTAATTATTTTAAATTTATTTATTTAAATAGTAAATATTTATTTTAATTGATTGGTTGTTTATTTAGTCATTACATTATGTGATAATTTATTATTGATGCACTATTGAGGATTAATTACGCTTTTAATGTTTTCCAAAAGAGCCTAGCTCTTTATGGAAAGCATGGGTGTATGAGGAAAAGGAAGAAACACACAAAAATATTTCGTGCGAACTAGTCTTCTTCTCCTTCTTTGTTCACTATTGATTTTTTTTTTAATTCAAAATGGTTTTCATATATGTTACTCCATTGGTACTAGAGATTGGTCTGAGCTATTCATGTGAGTCTTTGTTAACTTATGTGGGGTCTACCAGAGAGGTTGGTGTTCTTGGAGGTGATAATCGATCAAGCCTACCATACCTGTGACAGACCGACAAATATCACTTTAAGGACTGCATTCTATACATGCTTAATCACCAACCGATAAGTTGTCTCTGACTTGTTTAATTTACAGATATTGATTCTACACATATTCTGTTGGACTGCATCTGTTACATATCGGTTACTAATGGTACCTATGTTTTATAATTTCATAAATTGCTACTGCCATTATTTACCTCTGTTGGATATCTGTGAGTTGATACATATTAGTGTTACTACAAATTCAATTACCATTTACATATTTTATCTAAAATTTGTGAGATTAGGTAAACAAAAGCTTGAAATCAAAGCCTAAAGCAAATTATTGACTTAATTAACCAGTTGAAGCATAGTTACCTAAAAAAAAGGAACTAACCACGCTCAAGAAACATGAAAGCTAGATTGCAAATCCCCTATGTCCAGACGATATCATGGCTTAATATGAAAATTTTGAACCCTACAAAAAAGAAGAAAAAGAGGTAAAATGAAGTGAGATTTTGGTTGTAACTTAAAGGCTCAACATATGAGGAGGGAAAGACACCTTTAATTGAATATTTCAAGCTCAAAGAATTTGGGTGAATAAAGGAGGGGGGAGGGGAACTAATACAAACCATTTTTGAGTTTGTATTCTAATGTGAAAAGAACTTTGGTGTGGAAACCAAAATTAAATCTTACCAAGAAAAATGCTAGTAGAGCCAAATTCTTGAATACTTATGTTTTAAATCCTTGATACAAACCAAAGCAAGTATAGCGCAACATGAGCTATATTAAAATAAATAAATAAATAAAGAGAGATTTCAGTGATTACAGGTGGCAAAGGTATATATCAATTGAATTTAATAAAGCTAGTTACTAAATCTACCTTGATCGACAAATGGTGATTTGCAAATGGGACATTCAAATCCAAACTTTGTAGATCTTTAAATATAGGAACTGCACACAAAAAAATTGTAGTCATTTATTATCATAAAATACATTAGAAAATAAAAAATTCAGCACAGCTTCAGCCATAAAGAATCAATGAGTTCACAAAGAAAAAATAACCATTCACAAGTTAATCAATCTCATATAAACTTATTTGACAACAGAACACTAAAAAGATTGTAATAAAAAAATAGAAACCAAATCATTAATGAGATTGGAAAGAGTGAATACTAATGAACATGAAAGGGTAATAAGCATTAGAGTTTATGTATATTGATCAGATTTTCAATCTCCAGAAAAAATTCACCTTACTGATCAAACATGCTTTAAAGCTTTTCAAAATCCAAATTGTATGTGGGAAAGGAAAACAATGATCTCTTACCTGAGTTTAAATTGATTGCCGATTCCATGGTTACCAAAGGTGGTGGAGCTCATAGTTGGGATGGATTGTAGGCGAGAGGGAAAAAAACCAAAATAAATATATATATATAAACATGCAAATCCACAACAAATGAGAGAGGACATACGTGTAGCGAAGACCCATAAAAGGAAAAGTTATTCATGTTGATTTTGAAGCGTGTCTTATTGTAGCTCATGCTTTATTAGTTTGCAATATCAAAATTTATAATAACAGATCTTTTTCCCTAAAAGAAATGAAACCATAGTCAAGAGATAATTATTGATTTCTTTGTATTAGTAAACAAAAACCCTAGATTTGAAATGTTGGTCTCAGTTTAAGAGGTAGGAAAGATATAGATGATATGTGAAAATAGGGCAACCTGCGATTTAAGTAACCCTAAATTACATTTTAGGTTAGAGCAATCAAAAAATACAAAGAAAAATAAAAAATAAAGAAGGAAGGAAAGAAAGAAAGATTACCACCTTCAATTAGTGTTTGTGGTGCTTAGAGTGGCCATGAGTGATCAGCACTCAGATTCCAAGCCAAAAAATAAAAAAATAAAAAATCTAATCCAAAAGAAAAGGATAAAAACTCACTTGAGGATGAACTCGATAGAAATTGGGAACCTAATAGGAAACTTGATTTGAAACCAGAAATTACCATACTTGGGTGGGATGCATTGCAATCTGAGAGTTGAAAGGCAGTTAATCCAAAAAGTCAATAATAGCGACCATATTGTTCTCATGAAGGTTGCTTACTTGCTTAGGTTTCCATGCTCAGAGAGGGTTAAAGCAAGGAAAATTCGAGAAGAAGCGTATGTTAAAGCGAATACCAAAGGGAATATGTGTCGAATAGAAAAATGAGTAAAGAAAAATTTTCAAAAAAATGAGAATAAAGAATGAAATCAAATGCTCAGTGTATGTTTCTCCACTAACAATCACCAGAATAGAAGTACATATATAAGATCAGGCTCAGATTCTTCAAATCAATTTTCTTGAGCTAGGACCTCCATCCTCGTTATAACATTGTCTCTTATTTGCCCGAGTAGGTCCTCGTTATAACATTGTCTCTTATTTTCTAGAGTAGGTGGTGGCTCAAGGAAAAAAAAATGGGTGAAAAGGGAAGGGCATAGGGCCGAAGCCCTCCATAGGGCATATGCATTTCACAGAAGGATGAAGATGGGGAAATTGAGAGAGATGAGAGAGACGGAATGGTGGAAGCTGACGCTAGATCAGAAGAAGGGAGTTACAAGTGGAGGAGTCCATGAGGAGAGAGAGTTGGGAGGGGATGTATTTTCGATCTTTCACAAAATGGAAAATAGGGGAGAAAATGAAGGCTTGGGCTGAAAGAGAAAGGGCTTTGCATGGTCTAAAAAAGAGGGGTAGATGCTACAAGCGGTGGAGTTGCAAATGTTGGGGCAAACAAAGAGGGCTTAGGTAATGAGCTTTTTGTCCATGGAGAGAGAGAGATATAAGAAAAGAAGAAGAAGATGATGATGATCTAGAATCTCTCCTACTTTAAAGAAGATGGAGAGAAAGAAATTAAAAGAGAGAATATACAACGGGCGAATTAAAGAAGAAGCAAATAATGTGGGAAAAAGAAGCAAAAGCCCTAAAATGGTGTGGGAAGAACGGAGGATAGTCAGTGTTTTCTAAAACGCTGGATATAGCGTTTTTGTGGGTGGAGTATACTATGTGGGTAAACGCTAGCTATATTGATTTTACGGAATAATGCATCACAACATTTTAAAAATGTTGTATACACCTAATAAATGTAATGATTTTTTTTAAATGTTGTCTTTATATGTTTTTACAGTGTTTTTTAAACATTGTTTATATCTTTCACCCCATTTACCAACGTTTTCTAATAAAAATGTTGAATAATATTATATCTTTTACAACATTTGTGAAAAAATGCTCATAAAGTATGTTGTTAAAAACCATTTTTGTTGTAGTGTAAATAGGTGATTTAACTCCCAAAGCCTCACTTATTATAACTTGTATGCTGATCCCATCTTCCGAAACTTCTGTAACCTCCTTACTTAGTTAACTCTTGATATCTTAGATCGATCCCGAGATTAATAGACAAAGACAATTAAAAATCAATGTGCACTAACATAATTATTAAGCAACATTTGGTTCTGAATTTTAACTAAAATTTAACATATACATCCCTTGCTAAAGATTAGATATGATTGTAATGTTAAGTGTAATAAAGTATTTAGTTGATATAATTTTAGAAAATTTTAATTTAAAGAGACAGACATGTTGTCTTACTAAAGGAGGTGTTAGACAATGCAATACTCAGAACTGTATTGATGAGAGCAGGAACTGATGTTGAACATTTCCTAACAGTAAAACTTTATATTTGTTTATGGTTGTTCGTATTTTTTGTTTTAATATGTTGTTAGCATTTAGAGTTTTTTAAACCTGTTGTAGGAGAAAGGGACAATGGTTATGGAGGTCAAGGTCAAGGCTAAGGTTGTTGCTCGTACATTTGCAAAAGACATTCATCATTCAAAAACAAATAAGAAGATTTTGGCATGCTTTTTTTGTCTTCTAAATTGTAACTCCATTTCTTTTATTTAGATGAATCACTTTCTACATATATAGTGGAATTCCTTCTAAAGATTAAAAAAAAAATCAACTCAAGGGTGAACATCTTTTTCAAGAAGCACAAAGAGTTGTACATTGCTCTGCTAATTCTAGTTTTGCCTGGTACTTTTATGGTAATTGGAGATGGAGTGCTCACTCCAGCGTTTCTGTTATTCCTCACCCTTATCCTTGCTATACAAAATTTTCTTGATCTCAATTTTCACATTTGTTTGTTGATTGAAAAATGTCTTTTTTTTCATCAAATTTTCTCTGTAGTGTTATGCCTTAAGTTATTCATGTCCAAGGAACATTGTTAATGTAAGCTTCTCAACCTTCAATCCTATATATTATCTTGTTTATGATCTTTATCTACTTTGTTATCTTAATATTGCTTCTAATCTACTACTGGATGAATCATACATTTGTTGGTTAGAGAGAGCCATGTTTTTTTCAACATAATTCTTATGTCATACTTTTTAGGTGTAAGCCCATCTTTTATATACAAGATTTATATATGTTTTGGTAGTAGATTCAAATTTTTTTAGAAATTTCTATATTAAACTTTAGGATTTTCTTTGAGCAAAATGATTCCTACGCATTTAATGGAATGAATATGTGTGATTTTAAGGTTAAGCGATTGATCAAATTCAAAGGAAAAAACAAAGAAAATTAAAGGAGACTTTGTTAATTTTATCATTATGAATACAACTCATATTTGAACGAAAAAAAAAATTTACAATAGTAAAAATTAGGGAAGAAAGAAAGAAGAAGAAGAATACCCACATGAGAATTCATCCAATAAAAGAAAATGATCAAAGTACTTCAACTCAAAGTTGAATAAATCAAAGACTCATTTAGCCAAACAACTCAAATTCATCTTTTAGTTTAATTCAAAGAAATAAAGAAAAAATTATACTCTCTTTCACTTAGACGCTACCGAAGAATGTGAGAGGAAGGAAAATGATATAGTGAGTTGAAGTCAAGACAAGAAAAGAAAAAAGATAAGTTGAAAATTAAATAAATAAGGAAAAATAGGTTTTTTGGGTTACCAGTTTCCCCCCTCCAAGGATTAACATTGATAAGCCTTCTTGTCTAGAGAATTTAGGTGTGGAGGGCAATCTATCTGTGTTTTAAGCTTAAAACAAATTTAAAGGAATTATTGATTTCATCATTAATGATAATTGCTTAAAACTACATAATTATCTTAATTAAAATAAGCATTATTGCATTTATTTTATGTGTATTTATAATAAATAATATATTTTCTCTTGTAGGAACTTAAGAAAGTTCAATTGGATATTGAAGCCCATTAGCAAAGCCTACCAATGGAGATAAAGTCAAAAGATGATAGAGATCAACACCAACTAATCCAATCAAGTGAAGATTAAACATCCAAGGAAATTAAATGGTTAAGATTAATATAAAATGATGATTGAACATTGGACCAACTCAATCATAGGTAAAAAAAGTCAAAAAAAAAAAAAACATGTGGGGTTTGTGTGCAAAAATATCTTTACTTCATGCCTATTTTGGAAAACTCATTAAAAAGATGTTTTGAGTCACGTGCGGTATGCTACCCATAACTTTTGACTCAAAACTCAAATTAAGGCAAGGCTTGTGACATTGGAAAGAAAATTTGAAGATCTACAATTTTATGTTTCAGGAAGAAAGTTAAATTCAGATGGTTTCATGGTAAAAAATGGAAGGCAAGATCGAACAAATTTAGAAATTTGGGAATTTAGAAAGTTTGAGAATCTTCTAATCAATGATCTTTCTCTACTTTTTCTCTATAAAAGGTAGCAACTATGGATGAAATTAAAACTTATTCTCCTCTCTTTTCTTCTTAATTTTTAGGGTTTTTATCCTTTATTTCTATGGCTTTTGTTGTGATGATGATGGGCTAAAGGCTTGATTAAGGTTAGAGGTGAAATTTAGTCATTTGTAATTTTATTTTAGATTTTAATGTAATATTTATTTTAATTGAATGTTATTTTCTTTTGTTTGTTGTTTAAGTCTATAGACTTTCTTTGATTTATCGTTAACTCCAGGTATGATAAACGCTTAGAAAGTCCATGTGACTTGTTAACAAAGCACTTAGATGCTTTAAAGATTCAATTATGCAAGTATTTCTTATGCATATTGTTTTAACGGTGTGATTTTCCTGTGAGATAGAATCTTTATTCAATTTTAACTATAATATTTTGATAAAAAATAAGTCACAAGTTATTAAATAGATCCTTAAAGCCTTAGTTCTACTTATTATTATTTTCTTATTTTTACATTGTTATTGTTTTATACTATGGTGTGGAAACCTGATTCAAATATCTTTTTCTTTTCTATTTCTCTTCTTTTGCACGTTTTATTTTTATTACACAAGTTAATTCATGTGGATTTAACCTTATTCACTACTACAACACTTGTATACTTGCAAGTAAGACAACCTTAATTTTTTTATTCATTAATTTGGATCATTAGTTTAGGTGTAACAAGTTTTTGGCGTCGTTGCTAGGGATTGCAACATGTGACAAGAATACTTGTTACAAAATATATATATTTTTTGTTTACTTTATTTTATTATTTTGTTCTATTTGTTTTCTATTTTTTAGTAATCAAGATTATAGTATGGCTAGAAGATGAAAAAACATGATGGATCAAATCTACATTTGTTCAGTCTTGTTGTGCCATTAGAAATAAATATATTTTTTCCTTTCTTTTTAAGATCTTTGGTGTATAAGTTATTTAGGTTAAAGTATAATCATGTTTTAAGGAAATCTTTAATTTTCTCCTCTCATCCAAGGTTTGAGAGTACGTGCCCCTACCTAAAGAAGCCCTAGAAAATTTGATATTTGACTTGTAACCACTTGAATCAATACGCTTAGATCTTTTATTATTATTATTATTATAAATTAGAAATTGGGAATATCAATATTGAGCATTTAACAAGTTAAAAGAGTCTTTGGCTACCGATAAATCAAGCACCGTTTAAAGCTACGTGGGAATTTTTTTTCCCAGTCCTTTAAGCCTTGATAAATTATTCGAGTAACTTCGTTCCACTTCCTTGTTATTTTGTTTTCTAGATGTATTGAGTTAGGATTGCATCAACTTACAATCTAGTGGGAAGCTCAACATATACTGTAGAAACTTAAAGTGTGAGCGAATGAACAAATAGTATTTCATTTGCCACACTTAATCCTAGCGAATGGAGAACCACCATCTCATTCGCCCGAAAGCAAGGACTCTCAGTTACTTGCCTTTACCATAAAAAATGTGTGGGGATGTACTGTTCATGTTCTCGCACTGTAAAAACCAAAAACTAAAATTCGATGTTATCTCCTTCCAGGTTGGTTATTTTGGATAACCACAACTCTCATGAGTTCCCTAACCACCCAGGAGATTGAAGAATGTGCATTCTCGAATAGAAGAATCACCTATATCCTTAGGATAAGGATTGAAGAATCCCACTCCAACAAAGAATATATGAAGGAGATAAAGTTCTCCCTCAATGAGGACTCTTCTCAAACTCATTTTTGTTGCTATAAATACCACAACAAAACATAAAAATAAGGATTTTCATCTTCTTCTAGCATTTGTCCCCATCATTGAGAGATGTAGTTCCCCTCTGCATAATTCTCAAGCAAACCTCACTCTCATAATTCAAGCAAGCTAAACTTCATCCCCTTGAAAGTCCACAAGTTCACATCTCTTTCAAAAGAGGAAAAACAAGTCCATTATACTTGCAATTTCTCCAAGGAAGACACTATGAGAAGCTTAATGACGAATTAAGTTGTGGCTAGGTTAATTTGCTGATGTATGAGCAATGAAGTTTGTAATCATCTATGTAAAATAAAAGGAATATTATCTTTTATTTTTTCTCTTTCTCTTCTTTTATATTTATGCAACTTCTTTTGATACAAATTGAGAAACCTAAAGTTAATCAGAGGTTTGTTGTGTTAAATAACAGTAATTAATAGGTCCGTTAGACTTGGAGTATTAGTCCCCACCTATAAAAATAATAAACTAGTTTCTAAAATGGTTAGGTAATTTGTTCAACGAATTTCGCCTAATAAAAACACGGCTCAAAATTTGGTGTTACAAATTTCTGGCACGCCCGGTGGGACTATACTTTCCTCTCATCTCTCTTTAAGTTTCGTTGTATTAATGAGTGTTTCCCTTTTCATAGGTACCTCAATGAAGTTACAACCATGGAACCTTTTGCTGGTTCCCCACGAGGGCATGTAGTCACATCGAAATCGTGGGTTGAGGCTTCAGTCTCCCCACCACCATTTGTCTATATGGTTGAGGCTTTGGTCACCAAAAAATTACCTACGGTTGAGGCTTTGGTCTCCCCCTGTGTAGTGGCATTGATGTCCATTTCTGCTAAAGATGACACATCCATGGGTAAGGGAAAATCTGATGTCATACCAACTAAACCAATGGGTTATATTCCTTAGATCACTTTGAACAACTTAAGGAAACAATGGATACCTAAGTCTAAGTTGAATCCCCACACAAAGGTCATTGAAGCATTGGGAAAAGTGCAAACTGTTGATTCGAGCAAAGACCCATAATTCCGTTCGCCATAGTAAAAATGTGTGAATGAAGATGATTATTCTCATTCACCGGGGCTTGAACCGGCAAATGAAGCTCAAGAACTTAATTTGTGTAGAAATACACATTGTCGTAAATGACTCCATGCATGGAAAGGAAAAATTCTTAGACGCTAAGTCTGAAACCAATCTCTAACCACTGAACTCTGGTTGCCAAGAGAAAACACAAGTCAGTAATCTTGATTTACCCATGGAACCTTTGTTGCAAACGCATCCCACGAATGAGCACAAAGTTTCCCATTCACACAAGAATGTGCGTTTGCAAACATGACGATATTTAGGAAATATCATAGTGGCAAATGAACATCAGAGTTCTACATTCGTACACAAGCTGCATAAAGGAAATTCTCATTCGCACACATTAATAAGTGTAAATGAAAATCCCCATTCACTGCCAAAAAGCTAGAATTTGACTACAGTACATGTTACTCTTATAGGAGTTCCCATTATGCTTAGGGGCCAAACAAAAGAATAGGTCGTCGACCAGAATGAGGCATTCAGGCCACTTGGACCTAAAAGAAGCACTGGAAACACCACTTCCCGTCTAATTTGCATGTATTAAGCATGCCACCAATATAAGAAAAAGAAATCCAAAGCAAGGACCACTAGAGGCCATCCTCTACAACCGGGCAATGCGGCCACCTAAATCTCACATGTGCTTCGCAATCAACAATATAATCATGCAAGGGTAAAGTTTAGGAACTCAATGCTGCTAACCAGATTCGAACCATTTAGGGGGCTTGAAGAAGGTAAACCATAAAAAAGAAGAAGGGTATTATCTCCTGAGCAAAAGCATAAAAGAAACATCGCTTAAAGGTAAAGGGATAGAGCATGTAAGTTTTCTTATATACAACCAGAGGTGGGGGGTATGCAAATTAACGCAACTCCACCATGGGCACATCCGTAAAGGGCCGATCCTTCCTTGCCTTCCTACAGTAGGGGCAGTTTAGGTTATACACCTTATGTAGGTCAGAGTAAAACATTCAGGCCTACTCATAACTCTCAAGTAGCAATAATGTTTGCAGGAGCAAATAAAGACACCCTTGTCAACACCCCAAGTCCTTCTGGGTTGCTACCCTAAGCTTTTAACTCCACCGGCATGATGACCAGAAGTCAATTGGCAACAAATGCCAGGACACCAAGAATGTCTTCAAGAGACTTGCCAACCATTAGAAGGGTCCTAATAGCCTCTCCTGTTATGTTCTACCATGGGGATAATCCTCACATTACACCTAGGACTACCATGACAGTCAATGTCACCTCCACATCATAAGGGCTTGAAGTAACAATAACAGGATCAAGGGGGGTAAGATCCATTAATTGATCCCACAACAAATATAGAGAATGTAGATCTCAGGGGGTACCGTTCTAACTCTGAAGGGGAACACACCATAACTGCAGACTGGCGAGCCTAGGTGGAAAGCCGAGATCAACGCTTGGCCGCTCAGGGTATCGCAATAGCCTAGTTAAAAGCCATAATCGAGATCAATGCTTAGCAACTCACACTCGAAAGATAGGGTACAACCCCATCAAATCATAATCCTACAACAGTAGAATCGGGAAAGCTGGCTATCCCAAGCCAAACACAAGGGGGATATTCTCATTACACACCAGAGTATGCATTTGCTACCTTACCAGGGGCTGCCCCAGCTGTGAGTGTTACACTTAATGCACCTATTCCACAAAGGCAATTCACGTAAGGTTTCCCGCAAGGTCCACACCCATAAGGACCTCACAAATCAATATATCATCAACATGAGCCACCACTATTGGACCTTGGCCTCCCTGGACATATGGTTACAATGCATATGCACATACTTCTTTTATGCCACAAGGACTATACATGCATTCAGCTGCACCCATGATGGACTCAAATTATATCCGGGCAATGATGACTAAAATGCTTGAGGAATATAAGGATCAGAAAATCATAAACACATACACAATTGGAAAGCCATACCCTCCACACGTGGACGTGGTACCCTTCCCACCGAAATTTGTTCAACCTCATTTCAACACATTTAATGGAATGACATGTCCTAAGCAACATATCACTCACTTTGAAACCCAATGCGACATTGTCACCCAACATGGTGACTTGTTATTGAAGTTGTTCGTCTAATCTCTAGATGAGGCTACCTTCACATGGTATTAAAATCTGAAACCTTATTTTATCCCAGATTGGAAATCAATGAAACGAGCATTCGTCAAGTAGTTTTATGACACTTATAGGCTTGTGAAGCTATATGAATTACTTAGTGAAAAGTAGCGAGACAATGAGTTAGTGGTGGAATTTATTAACAGGTGGAAGAATATGTCTTACACTTGTGAGAATGCACCTCCTCTTAAAGCTCTCATTGAGACGTGTCTACAAAATGTAGCCTTTGAGCTATCTCTCCATCTTATGACATATAAGTACTATGAGTTCGACGACTTGATATCCAAGGCGTCTACTCTAGAAAAGAGATTGATAGATCACAAACGTGAGAGAAAAGAAAAAATGGTGGTTAATAAGATAAAATCCACTGTGGTAGGAACTAAGAAGCCACCTACCAAACTGAAAGTTAAGCATACTGCAGAAGCAACTAAGCCAACCACAATAGAATAAGAAGCCCCTCCCAAGAAACCAAGCATAAAAGAAAGACAAGAGCGGGCTTATACATTTCATCCCAATGACCTAGAGAGCCTGTTTAAACAAATAATTGAATCTCAGGATATCATACTCCCCGAATCAAAGAGACCTGCAGATGTTGACAAGATTAATGATTTGAAATATTGTAAGTACCATCGTATTGTGGGCCACACCTTACAGGAATGTTTTGTTTTTAAAGACAAACTTCAGGAATTAATTGACTAAAATACTGTAAAGCTGGACGCAGACATGAGGGTCGCAACCACGAATGTTATTTTTATTGATAAGGATCTGATCAACCTCACGAATCCTCGAGATAACAGAAATGATGACAATGATGGGGATGATTGGGTGGTGTTTGAAAGCAAAGCCACGCATAAGAGAAGAATCCATATCGTTAAAACAAGGATACAATAGATGTATAGCCCTTCTAAATGCATTTGGAAAAGGCCACTACGCAATAAAAGGGTAATCGAGAAAAATGAGAAGGCTCCTAAGGTTTCGGCTTCCCAACCATTGCTCCATGAGAGTGACTTGTTAGAACAACCCCTGCAAATGCCAATGACATTGAAATAGTTTATGCCCAAAGATTTGCTTCAGTCTCCAGTTGTTACTTGCAACATGGGTCACTGATCCCTTAGCCAACCAACATGCTGATGCAATGAAAAAAGCGGTCATGAAAATCGAACATAGCAAGGCTATCAAGAAGACGGATAACCCCACTCCATATGATGTAATGACACATCTCAAGAAGATCCCGTCTTTGTTAATTGTCTATGATGCCCTTGTATGTCACCAGAGCTCAGGGCCTCTATGGTCTATGCATTGACTCACCTAGATGAGTTCGCTATAAATAACAAGGTAATTTTGGCTTCTTGGTAAACCACAACACCAGAGGGGTTGTGTATGCCCACAGTTACTTTCAAGGATATTGACCAGTATTCCAATGACCCTCGTTATAACAGACCATTGTTCATCACAAGAACTATTGATAACTAACTCGTGTCTAGGGTAATGATTGATGGTGTTTTGGCAGTGAACATACTGTCGGCCAAGATACTGGCCTATCTAGGAGTGGACCCATCTCAGCTCAAGCCTAGTACCCTTGTCATTTAAGGCTTCAATCAAAATGAGCAAAGCCTTCTTGGCTCTGTCAGGCTAAGGACCAAATTTGGCCATCTGGAAGATTAAAAATCTTTCTACATAATCAATGCAAACACTACTTACAATGCCCTCATCGGCCGACCATGGATGTTTAAGTTTCAGGTGGTCCCTTCCACATACCACTAGTGTATCAAGTACCCCTAGCAAGATACCTGGGGCACTATAGTAGCTGCCAATAACCTTTTCAAAGTAGCAGATGCTTATTTTGCTGATGTTACATACTATCAAAAGACTGATCCCTAAGAGGCGATAAGTCATACTCTAGGGAAGGACAATGATTGTAATGTCAAGCCCTAAAAGCTTAAAGTACGACTTGACATTAAAGTAACCAAGGATAAACCCACATTGTTGAAAGATGTGGTGGCACAAAATTTTATCCTTCTGTTGGCACTATTGTCAGCAATATGGGTAGATTCTTATCGATCACCCTTTATTTTCTTCCCCAAGGGCTCTATTCAGTCAAAGAATCACTCAGGTCCTGTACTAGAGAGAGAACTTAAAGACCCAGATAGTTTGTTGCTACACATGAAATTGGCTCCCCAATTAGTCAATAATTATGACTTTGACCAACAAGGGAAGTGGAAGAATTCTTATAAGAGCAAGGAAGTTCTAACTCAACAATTTAAGTGTTTAATCCTCTGTTCCAAGAACAAAGATGATATAAGAGGTTTGGACAGGGAACCCACCAAACTAAAAGTTTCCTCCTATGTAATAACAACATACCGGATTAACTCACTGGAGGACACTCCCCTTGAATGCTTATTTGTGGAGACACATTCGTCATCCTCTGAAGATTTTATTATAGGGCCAATGATGCTCGTCCCTCTGGAACTTGAGGATGGAGGCTAAGCAATGGTCGATGATTTGATCGAAGTAAACTTAGGAATTGAAGATCTTTGCCCCGCCTTTATTAGTGTACACCTTTCCTTGGAAGAATAGTAGCAGTACCTTGAATTTCTTCGAAAGAACTAAGACGCGTTCGCTTGGAATTACTCTGAGATGCCAGGATTGGATCCCAGCGTAGTAGTTCATCGCCTTGCCATTGACCCGTCTCAGCTGTCCATTAAGCAACACCCTCGTAAGGCCAAACATGACATGGCTGACAAAATAGAGGGAGAAGTGGAAAAACTACTTAAAGCTAGATTTATCTGTGAGGTCCGATATCTGAAATGGCTCACCAATATTGTATATGTACAAAAAAAGAATGGTTAGATCAGGGTGTGTATCAACTATAGGGACCTTAACAGTGCATGCCCAAAAGACGATTTCTCGTTACCACTTACTGAGCTGTTGGTAGACGTTACCATGGAATACGAGGCTCTCTCTTTCATGGATGGATATTCAAGATATAACCAAATCCAAATGGCTCTAGAAGATGAAGAGGCTACAACATTTCATACCCTGATTAGAATATTCTACTACAGGGTCATGCCTTTTGGTTTAAAGAATGCTGGCACCACTTACTAGAGGGTAATGACCTACATATTTGAGGACCTACTACACGATGCGGTTGAATGTTATGTCGATGATTTAGTCATGGAACTCAGACAACACCATATCACCAATTTGGACCAGGTTTTATAATGGCTTCGTCGCTATAATCTAAAAATGAATCCTCTCAAATGAGCCTTTGGTGTATCTTCAAGGCAATTTCTTAGATTTGTTGTTCGACATAGAGGTATTGAAATAGATCCCAAGAAAATTACCACTATAGTCGACATGCCAATACTACGGAATATATGCGAACTCAAAAGGTTATAGGGTAGACTTGCATACATTTGTCGATTCATTTCAAACCTTTTGGGACATTGCTAGCCCTTTTCAAGATTAATGAAGAAAGAAGTTTCTTTCGTGTGGGACTAAGCCTGTCAAGATGCTTTTGACAGTATAAAACAATACTTGTTGCATTCACCAGTACTCATGAGCCTAGCTCTGGGTAAACCATTGCTACTATATGCAACAACTATGGAACCATCCCTCAGGGCATTGTTGGCCCAACACAATGAAGAAGGCAAGGAGCATGCTTTGTATTACCTCAGCAAGATGATGGTTGGTGCTAAACTAAACTACTCTCCCATTGAGAAGATCTGTTTAGCTCTAATTTGTATGCTATAAAAATTGAGACATTATCTTCTTACTACAACGATACATCTCATATCAAGAACCAACCCATTGAAATACATCATGATTCGTCCCTCTGTTCAAGGGCATATCACTAAGCGGACTATCCTCCTCTCTATGAATTCGATATTCATTATGTTCCCTAGCGAGTGGCAAAGGGCCAAGCTTTAGTAGATTTCTTGGCCGCACATCCAATACCTGATGGTTCCCCCCTTCAAATGGAGTTACTCGAAGAGAATGTTATGCAGGTACAAATAAAGAAAGATTGGAAAATGTTATTCAATGGAGCATCTCGAGGTCCTTCTAGTGCCCCAGGAGACAACATAGATAAGTCTTCAATGATCGGCATTGTCTTTGTCACCCTAGATAATGGCATCATCATGCACACCTCATATAAATCGAGGGACGCTCGAATAATGAAACTAAGTATGAAGCTTTGATCATAGGACTTAAGCTGGCCCTGGAGGTCCCTATAGATGATCTCACAATTTATGGAGATTCGGAGCTTGTTGTCTGCTAGATGAACAATCTTTATCATATTAAAAAACTAAGTCTAACACCTTATTTTCAAAGAGCCAAAGACTTAGCCAAGTTGTTCCGGTGCTTACAGATACATCATGTCAGAAAGGACCATAACGGGCAAGCCGATGCACTGGCTAGCCTGGCAACATCGCTCACACACCCAAGGGATGACTACCTCATCATTCATATTGGAGTAAGAAGGGTTGTCTCCCCGTTGGTCGTAACCATTGAGGAAAATTTCCTCCTCGCTTGCAACACCGACTTGCAAGAGTGTGATGTACAGGAAGGCATGGATGACAAGTTAAACTCGGGTGAGAAGGATTTGTGCGAGCCCCTAATTCAACATCTCATGAATATAAGGGAGCCAGCTTACCCTATTAAGCGTGCTGAAATGAGACGGTGAGCTCCCTGATTCACCTTACAAGGTAATCAATTATATAGGCGGTCGCTAGATGACATATTATTGCTCTGCTTATTAGTCGATGAGGCGAATAACGTAATGAATGAAGTACATGCTGGTGTATGTGGGGGACACCAAAGTGGTCTTAAGCTACAATACTGGTTGAAAAGACTCGGCCACTATTGGCCAATAATGGTAATTGATTGCATTGAGTATGCCAAGCGATGTCGCATTTGCCAACTACATTATGACTACGAACATGTGTTTGCCGAACTGCTACACACTACCTCTTATTCTTGGCCATTTTCTAAGTGGAGGATGGATATAGTGGGGCCTATTACTACAACCTCTTCCAAAGGGCACCACTAAATTCTCATTGCAAAAGACTACTCCAAATGGGGGAAGATCATCGCCTTGCGAGAAATCAAGGCTTCCAACATAGTCTGGTTTGTCAAGGTCCACCTCATATGGCAATGGGATACAAGTAAAATAATCCAATCATGGCAAGACTCAATTCTCGTCGATCCCACTGAAAACTAGTAATGGCAATGGGATGCAACAATTAAGCGAACCCAAGACCTAGTGGGAAACCAATAGGGGTAAAAAAGGGACAATAATACCCAAAATCTCACAATCGAACTACAATCGGGCTTGATCTGTTCCAGGGTACATAGGAAGCCTACCATAACAAGACAGGCACGGCCCCATCATTATCTATATCTCAATATCTCCTTAAGAACTATATCATTTCGTTTTATAACTACATGATACAGTTCTCCAAGGGGGAGGGAAGAAAGTACCCACACATGAAAATTTGAATGAAATTTTTTGTCAATGTAATAAAAATGTTATTATAATAAAGGAAACAATACAATAACGGGCCCCTGCCCTATGACTATGCTACATTCTCAATCTTTCGCCGCATCAGGGTTACAAAGCTCAGGAGCTTAGCACACAACATAGGCAACATCTTTGCATTCACCTCCAGAGCATCATGCGCCATGTTGAGATTGAATATGGTCTCCCTAGAGACTCCACTACGCCGATTGCTCGCTCCACTCATCAGTTCACCCCTACAACGGTCTACCATATAGATGGTACAATGAATCGAGTAGCCCATGTGATCGATGAACCTTTTACGAGATTCCAGATGATTCATCACCTTGTTCTAGCAATCCTTTAGAGCCTCCATCTACACCATCAATTCATCAACGTCTCTCACCAGTGGACCAATCTCTTCTAATACCCAGGTTTGTTAAGCAGTTATGCCAGCCATTTTGATCTCTTCTTCTTGGAGGCGTAAGCGGACATCGTGCTCTAGCCCTTTCAATACCTTGATGTCCTTTGCTTCACAGAGTTTGGACAAAGCATCAATGAGACATATTATTGTGCCTTTAAACTCGGAGTTATACACATGAGTTTTTATGTGAGCCAGCGTGTCCAGGATTTCTTTCAGGACAAAAGGGAGATCTGCCTCTTTAGCAGACATGCCAACTAGACATCTGATAAGTGTATCCCGCTCTCTACGAGCCTCACCAACCGGCGCCTCCACTTCATCAATGACAAGCATCTCACCACATCTGTAAAATCAACATGTTTAGATTGTGGAAACCAAAAGAATCAAGGGCAATGACAAGTAAGGTGCTTAATAAGTACCACAGTCAAATAAAGGCGTAGGATCCTCCTCTTTGGTTGGGGGAGACTCGTCCCACCTCGTTCGTGACAACGATGATTCCCCAACTTTTGGAACATTGGTCGACCTTCTCTTCGGATCCATTCTCTACAGTACAAAATAAAAAATGTGGTTAGTGCAATCAAGAGGACTCCCCCTATATGGTTACTCCTTCTTGAATAAATGACAAGGAACCCTTACCAATTCGGTCTACAAAAGTTCAAAGAACGAGAGATTTGATGGGCATGACCCTCTTATTTATAAACATGAATGGACACAAGCCTTGAAAAAAGGTGTAATGACCCCAAACTTCACTATCTTATTTAGGTGTGAAACCAGGCTGCTACTAAACCAGATCTATACGAAATTGGTTGTAAATTTAAGCATTTTACTTGAACCTGTGATCTTCATGGAATACTTAACTTTAACCTTAAAACAACATAAGCAGTGAAATCATAAACTATCGCATCTAACCATAATCTTAAGGGTGTAGTGGAAATAAACCAAAACATATAAATAAAATACCATGTCACTAATCTCCCATCGTTATATCAGAAATATAAGACTACAAGTCTCAAGTTAAACTTTAATCTTAATACAAAAACATAATAGAGTCTAATACAAGGTACGTGTCTAAATTAGATTGAAACAACTAAAAAGAGAAAGCATCAGCTATATGCCTCCCCTTCGACCTCAAGGCACTCCAAAAATACACACATGCACTAAATTGCTACTGTAATAAAAATGGTATGGATGAGTGAGATCCATGGCTCGTAAGTAGGTACACAAAACCTACTACAGAAACTGGACGAGCAAAGCACGAATCATTCAATACAAAATACTATGTATATCTTCATATAGAATACATATCAATTCTAACATGTAGGCATGTGCTAGTGTACATACATCATTTACTTGTCATCTCAAGATCTAAACATTCATAATCATGATTCTTCATATAAGAACTAGGTATTGCAATTCACATCCCTTTTTTATTATTCATGGTATTCCTCTAACATCCGCATGTGGCAATATATATGATTCTACCTACACATGGCATTCTTCTCATATCTATGCATGCTTCTATCTATACATGGCATTCTTCCTATATCTACAAGTGACAATATACATGGGAATATGTGTTCACCATCACATGGTAAATATCATAGTTCATCTTTAATAAAGATATCTAATATACATCTTAATGAACACTTTAATTCGTTTCCTATGCATAAAGTATATTTTTCTAATATGAATATGCGTATACAAATCCCTTTAAACTAGGCAGACATCATTCTTAAGTAATTAGCAATCATAGTAACACATTTACATAATGAGACATATGGAATTCTACTTCTATATTCAATAAGTTCATTACTATCTTAATACTTAATCATTCACCTTTTTACTTGTTATTTATAGTAGGTTACTTATCACTCATTAATTTCCATTGTCCTTGTCTTGATATTTACTGATCACTTTTCATTAGTCATTTTATACCTATCATTGATTTCATAGCATTGACATTGGTCACTCATTAATTTCCATTGTCCTCATCAACGTTGCTAATGTTGATTCAAAATATATTGTTTCCATGTGTTATTTTGATTATTTGAAAAACTTTAATTTTTGATTAATTTTTATAAAAATACAGATTGTAAACATTATTTCTCCCATGATCACCGTATGAAATACTAGGATTTAATTAATAAAGATTAATAAGAATACTCAATAGCTAAACCGGGCACAAGATGATGATCCGACCCGGTCTCCAAAGTATCCACACCTGCTCTAGAATTCTCTGTGTTTCTCCTACCTCCAGAAAAGTTATAGGACCTTATCTGAATGTGAGTACCTCTATTTATAAAGTATTTGGGAAGCCAAAGTAACCTTTGGGGGTGTAAGATCCTTATGTGATTCTTATCCTTAGGCTGTGGGGCGTAGTATCCTTAATTAAGTCAAACTGCATTAATGACACTTTATCTTTTATTAATTATAAATTGGCATACCACTAATTGCAATAATCCTTGTTACATATTGCAATTGAACCCCCAAAGATAAGAAAACAACAATGAAGCCCTTCCTTACAGATATTTCACAAATATGTCCTTTCACTTCACAATATTCCTTAATGACCTTAAGGATGATAAAATAATCACTGTCTAACCCCTATGGTCATTATAACATTATCATTAGGAACTTAATGAATCAATTGGACATTCAAAAACATTTAATTGAGAAAATCATTTTCAAAATTAA
>JAOXJP010274468.1:0-19934 GCA_025762735.1 Platanus orientalis
TGGGTCTTAATATACATTTACTTCCTATTCTCGAGGTACTCTTGTTGTGTGTGTGTGTGTGTGTGTGTGTGTGTGTGTGTGTGTGTGTGTGTGTGTGATGTATATGAGCAAGTTTGAGCATGTACATTAACATTATGACATGCAATGTACATGACTTTCATATGACATGCATTATACATAAATTTCATATATATTGACATACATTTATACATATGTAACATGAGAGAATCCTTATTTCTTATGTATGCTTTATGCAGCATCTATGACTTATGTTGGAATTAGATTTATTGTGAAGGTTTCAACAAACTGGTCTAGAGAATCAAGAACAGTACATCAAAATAATGAATAAGAAAAATTGAAAAAAAATGCTTATTATAGTCTTCATAGACCTCAAGATCATGAAGGTCCATGTGCTAAAACCCAATAGCATGAGATTTGCCATTAATGTGTTGCATCATGCAAGAAAAGGTGAACATGGAACAGTTGATTCACGACGATTGTCCGCAGCTCCGGCCTATGAGAAAGAGACAAGTATCAAACCATGGTCTTCGACAGACATGAAGATTTTATTGTTTACAACAATGAGATGTTGTGGTAGACAATTACAGCATGCTTTTCTACTTCAGCAACCTTTTAAGTTATTCAAAGAACCCCAATCATTGGCTGCAACGTGATTAGAATTACATTCACATGATGCTCGAGGTCCAGCACAGTCTAAAAAATAGTCTAAAAATATTTGTGTGTGTGTGTACGTGTTTGTGTGTGTGTGTGTGTGTGTGAGAGAGAGAGAGAGAGAGGAATTTGTAGTTTGTCTTCCATCAAAATAACAAGTCATGGCTGTCGTCAAAGCTTTAAATTAACAGTTAGTGTTAATCGGTTTTCTAGTTTTAAACATACAGTATTTTTATTAAGAAATTGGAGGGAATCACCAAAACCAGCTTGTCTACCATAAAAAAATAAAGACCCAAAACTACTAGTTGTTATTTAGTGTACGTGTTAGGTATCATTAGAAATATAACATCATACACAACTCTAATAAGTAAGAAAATGTCAATTGCCAGAGAAACCGTGCTTATTTGAAGCTGTAGGTGTAGGTGCAGGTGTAGGTGGATTGCAAATGCAGTTGCTAACACTTTGCCTAGGCATGGTCATTAAATCATTCAGAATGGAAAAAAAAAAACTCAAGGTGATTAAGATTGAAGAATTGGATGTATTGAGTTGCCAACAATTAGTTTGCCTGGAGATATCTCCTGGGGAACACACGTCTGTATGATGATACGTAATTGATTGACAGCTCATTACTGCAACCGGCAGGAAGATCAAGAAGCCCCTCAAAAGTGTAACAAATTTCAACATTGATATCCAATATAAATTTGATGGCCATAGGGTTAGCTGGTTAGGTAACTCTTCTGTTTATGGAGATTAGAACATTTTTATTGTAATTAGCTCACAAATCAAAGTTAAAAATGAGTATAAGAGGATATACCTCATATAATATCTCTACCCATTAAAATATATCTCTTTTATTTATACATATCTAATGAACCCCATGAGTTTCAAAACTTGTTTAGAGCCAAGCTGGGGAGAGAGTTGTCCATGATTGAACGGTGTTAGATATGTGGGTCTATTTAAGAATTATGGGAAAAGGTATTGCAGGAGAGGATGTGGGTCTATTTTAGAATTATGGAAAAAGGTATTGTAGCAGAAGATGTTCTCATCCTCTATAATCAAAAGGATTGTGAATCTTCCGAGAAGATCTACTACCCACTAACAATATGCCACGTAGAAAATCTGTACTCTTATCAAGCAATAGCATATCAAGTAGAGAATATTAGTATATGGAGTAGGTCAGATGCTATTACTGACTCTTGTTCCATTAGATTTAGGGTTGGCGATGAGATTTTCCCATTTCCCATTTCAAAATCATGTCTTCCTTCTATTAGATCTTGGGTTGGTGATGAGATTTCCCATTTCAAATCATGTCTTTCTAATTTTATATTGAGCTAGGTACAAACATTCATACATACATGTAGATATTCATGAACTTATATTCTTAATTCTCAATGTGTTTGTGCAAACACGTTTTGTGACCAAGACCAACCTTAAGTTTGGGTGTTGGAGTCCACTGTTCACAAATATGGTTATTAGCCTATGTAAAAATGCGCGAGGAATTGCCGATACATCCGTTGTATTGTCACCCTAAAATGTGATCCATTTATATCCATGTAAACTTTGATATAGCATCAATTCATCAAGGCCATTATTAAACATTTTGTCACCTTTTTGTACTGAACTTTCCTGTACGTAACGCATATAGTACTTGGTCTTTATACTTTATTATAAGATATTATTGTTGTTGTTGTTGTTGCTGCTGTTGTTGTTGTGTTTAATTATTATGCTTATTATTCTAGTAGGTTGTATACCCTAAAATGTGATCAATGAACGTCCACATAGGCTATCATATACTATTGATCCATCAACATCATGATAAAACATCTTTGCCTCTTTGCACGTAAAATTCTTCATATTATTATTAGTTTTTCCCTCTCAACTTGCATTTGTTTTTTACTTCAATTTTGTTCTTATTAATATGCTCCTTTACTAGCATACATTTCCAGCTCCATGCCAACCCATCACCACCACCACCACCATTAGCTTTACATTGGGACTTACCAAACAGTTCATAGTCAAATGCTGGGGCAGACAAAGGCTCTTTAAACATATGCCGACTCAATATTCTACGAAGTTTCATCCCTTTATATCTTGAACAGGAACCCTAAACCATAAATATATGATACTGCATTAGTTAATCCATTTTAAGAAACTCCTCAATTATTTCCCTAGATGTGGGGAATAGAAAACGTAGATCTTGTGCAGACATATACACATATGGAAGGGGACTGACAGGCTATCTGCACAAGAGGAACCCCTTTCCAATCAGTTACCTGTCTGCCCCCTTTGATGAGAGGGAGTTGAGAAAGTCCAGATCCTCTATGGCAAAACTAGGTGCGGTGTGAGTGCACTGCTAGTCAGCACTTGAGTTGACACGTCTCCAAAACAGATGGACGTGTCTCCAAATTTTAAAACTCCAATCTGTTTTGACCGGCCGACATGTCAAAAGCTGAATGGCATCACACTTGCACCAGACTTAGTTTTATCGTAGAGGATTTGGACTCGAGTTGAGGGGATGCCTCAAGCAAAGTCTATGACACTCTCAATTCCTAGTGTATGATGATGAATTTATTGCACTTTTCTCTAATTAATTTATTCGTGTTAATTGGTAGCAGAATAAGTAGAAGATAATAAAAAGAAAAAATCATTTAATATTGATCTTAACATTCATTCATGAATTACTTTCATATCTCATTAATTAGGAGGCAGAATTACCCTCATCAAAGTAATCTTATCAAACCTCCATATATATTACAAATTGGTTTTCTCCATTCCCATTAAAGTGGCCAAGAGAATTGAATAATTGCAAAAGCATTTTCTATTGGGAAGGGAGGGGGAAGAGGATCCAAAAAGGATCACCTTCTCAACTGGGTGGAGGTCTACAAACCAAAAGTTTTGGGTGCTCTTTGGATTGGAAATATTGTCATAAGAATAAAAAAATGGATTTAGCATTTTACTTTGGAAGAAGATAGTTTATGGCATTCTCTAATTTTCAGCAAATATGGATCGGTCATGTACACACCAAATTTCACAGCATATAACAAATTATCCATTCATTTAGAATGGCTTTATAAATATTTAAGGGATTTACACTTCTCCAGATTTAATAAATTGAACCCATCAATTACATCTCCTTCGTATAAGGGAGGGAGAAAATCTCTCATTAAAGCGTATAAAAAACATATACCAAAAAAGGTTCATGATACTTATCACATATCATATACAAGATTACAATCATCATCACCTTCTTGAAGACATCTTTAGTTCTCCTCTCTAATCTTTGTAATTGTTCAACTTGATTGGAAAACTCTCCAAGAACGGTGAACTTGAAGTGAAAGTTTGAGATTGAAAAGTCAAAAGTCCTTAGCCCATGCATGGGACCTCATCTTTATAAAGAATGTATGGTGATTATGTGACTCTTAGCTTTCTCTTTAATTATGGGGATCAAATTCTATTTTTCATAAGCCGATCTAAATTTTGATTTATCCGTGGAGATGTTTGCCACGTGGCTTGATTCTTATCCCATGGATATGATGGCATTTTGGATATGTGATAAGTCTTATCCTTAACAGCTTTGGATGTATCTTTACAATGTTTGAATTTATTTGGACTCTCTAAGCTTATCTAATTTAAACTATATTGTTGCACATAAGAAAAACTTGATGTTTATTTTTTTACTTTGACTCGACTACGCTCTTGAATCTTGAGAATTTTCTACATGTTAAGTACAACACGTGCTTTATTTAACATATTGGATGATTTTGACCCTCGCAGGTGGACTTTAATCCTACGAATGAACTTTATTTGTTCATTCGCACAGGTCATATTTGATGGATTAACTTACCAACGTGGATATAGTCATGTGTCTCAATCCTGTAGTTTCATGGACTTAATTAAATGTGATATGACTTGACTTAACTTATTTGCCCTTGATTTGATAAGGGTCATAAGTAGGGGTATATATATATATAGCTTAGTTGGTAAAAATGGTCTTTTGCAAAGGTCTTGGGTTTGAGTTTTAGTGAAATCAATGACTTTTTAAAGTAAACAATCCTTAGAATTTAAATATATAGTTTTCTAAGCTTTTAAAAACTAGTAAAATCATGTAACTCAATTGGTTAGAACATTAGTTATAAGAGTTCAAACCTAAGTCTCAACATTTAAATTTTTTGAAATTTATGGCTCAACCCAAGCCCTGATAAATTAATTAGGGCTAGGCCCGGGCCTAAGTCTATTAAAAACTTTCAGTCCCAATCCCCAGCCTGAACCCAAACTATAATTATAGGGCCGAGCTTAGGCCTACCATGGCCCAGCCCATGCTCACACCCCTATCCATAAGGTAGCATAGATCTCCATTTTTGCTACATTAATCCATGCCAACAAGTCTAATATGGCTTGGACACAAACCCATCTACCAACTCCCAAACTTCCGTCCTTTGGAAGTGTATCATTGCTATTCGACCTCTTCTTTGCCCTCATTTCTCTCCTGTTATTGGTAATGCTAATTGTGTCAGCTTTTGGAATGATGCTTGAATTGACAAATCTTCCATTTCATTCCATATTTCGGTTTTTCAAACTATTCCATATTGCCATTCATAGGAATGTCTCTGTTTCTAAGACCCTCTCTAATTTTACCATTGGTCTCTCTTGGAATTTCCCATTTTCAAGGGATCTTCTAAATTCCGAAATGGGCTACCTCACCTCACTTATTAATTCTCTTAAGCATTTTCAGCTTTTTCCTTCAATTCCTAATAGATATGTTTGGTCTTTAATCCCTTAGGTTCCTTTTTTATCCAAATCCCTCTTTTGCTTTCTCTCCTCACCTCCCATTTGTTTATATTGAAAACTGTTTGGAATGGCATCTCCCATCGGGTCTAAGTGTTTCTCTGGATTACTTCTCTAAGTAAAATGAACACCATAGATCTCTTTCAAAAGAGGCTGCCTTACAAGATGCTCTCTCTGAATATCGGTGTCATACATGTCGGATGGATAATCCAGTGCCCATATCATGCTATATAGCCCCTTTGCTCGATGTATTTGGGCTCATTTTTATCCTCTCTTCATTTATCCTGGGTAATGCCTAGTTCCCCGTTGGATCTCTTAAGGCATTGGTATGCTCCGATTCCTTATCCTAGAGGTAATAACTTTTGGCTTACTTTACTCAGCATAGATTTGGTGTTCCCCTTAACGAATACCTAAAGTCCTCCCACATGGATGGGGGACACATTATGTTGAAAAGTGATTTACACTTTTTTTTTGGGGGGAGGGGTGATTTTCACTTTTCAACGTGATGTATCCCCCCCCCCTACATGTGCATGCGGGCACTTTAGTTGTTTGTTAAGGGGATGCACCAAATTCTGGGATTTTCTGGGGTATCTAAAAGGAACGTAATAGAAGAGTTTTCAAGGGCTAAGCCAAATCCCCCTCCAAGATTATTGATGCTATTATTTTTTAGGTTTCATCATGGGTCACGGCTTCAAAGGATTTTGAGGTATTCTCAATCAATTATCTAATCAGGTATTGGTATTTTTGCTTATTTCATGTTTCATAGCATCTTGGGCTTGTACATTATTTTTTGTTATTTGTAATTCAGTATCTTTTTCCTCTTTTTGACCCTCTTGGTCGTTGTACTATTCCCCTTTTCTTTTCTTATTTTACTGTTCTTAATAAATTGTTATTCATACAAAAAAAAAAAAAAACATGAACTTAATATTTAGTTTTGTTCACATTTCACGTTACTATGACCCTGCAAATAGGATCAATAATGGATCCTATGAAAAAATTAAAATAAAAAAAAAGTCCCAACGTATATTAAATTATCATGTTGATTCAACATTCAGACCATCTTTTGAGAAGTGTTGAGTGGTATCATCCATATGAAAAGCTTGGGTTTGTGTTTACGGGTTCCCTAGAGGAAATACTCGCGTATTTATGGCACACGTTTGTCAGACCTCATGTTACTCGTAGATTGGGACTAGAGTTATCTCTCCCCAATTCAATAGGCACTGATTCGAACTGGTTGGCCTTATTTTTTCTGCTCCTTGAAAATAATAATTACAAAAAAGTGATAAAAAAGAAAAAGATAGGATAACGGACTGAGGAAAATGATACGCCATTTTGGCATGTGGAGCGAAGGAAACGTTGTATTTGTTATAATACCAAAAAATGGTAGCTAAGATGAGGATGTTGATATGAATTGAGTAGCGAGGCTGCAAGAGAGATAAAATCACAATGCCGCATTTGGCAGCCACATGTAATGTAATCATTTCATTTGAGTTTTCCAAGGCTTTTGTAGCTACAATGGGATGGTTTGTAATAAACTCGTTCAGATTTGCACTGATTTGTGCTTGATAACATAAGTCATTTCATTTTAAATAAAAACCTAAGATGACTTCATTTCTATTTGTAGTTCGTTAATCAGTATATATTTGAATGAGTTCATTACAAACCATCACCTCATGGCTACAAATGCCTCAAGAAACTCAAATGAAATGATTACATTACAGGTGACTGCCAAACAGGTTATAAATAAATTGATTCACGGGAACTTTGGGGCAACACCAATGGGTATTAAGATGATGGAAAGACAACTGAGATGGTTCAGTGTGTACGGCAAATACATCAACAGCACTAATAAGAACGAGTCAAATGGTGGAAGTTGAAGGCATAAGAGGGTAAAATTGACTTTAGAATTGTGGTAATGAAACACAAGCGCCTCTGACTTTAAACTGCAGAAATGACCCTAAATAGAATCAAATGGGGGAACAAGATTCATCATGTAGCCGACCCCAACTTCGATAAGGCTTTGTTAAGTTCAGTTGATTTGTTCCTCTCCCCCTCCGCAATCCCTCATAAAAGATATCTTCAGCGTTGCAGTACCAAACCAAAGCTTGAATACCTCTCCTTATATTGGAATAAAGTTGATTAAGCAGTTTAGAGAGAGCTTTAAAAATTCGAATGCACTTGACATTGTAACGGACCAAGTTTTGGGGGTGAATTCCTCCATGCAAATCCAAAAGTTTTTAGACATTGGACCTTGTATATTGAACTTTAAATCATGGACCAAGAGGAACTGAGCAATGGCAGCAATGGCTTCTCGCGTCTCTCCAGATACAAGAAGGTTTTTGTTTTAAGATTATTTCCCCAAAAATTAGGAATTGAAACAAACCTGTGCTGATTCTATTGGGGCCCACGCATTTACATTAGCAAAACGAATTTGGACAACCCAAAAATAGAAATGTTGGAGTCTCAACCTTTGAGCTCTAATCCAAGATATGAAAGTTGTGCCAATTGGTTTACTTTAAATAATCTCTGTTTAGTTCAATGACAATCAGGGGGAAAACATTTCCACTGGCATCTGGGTTTGCCATATAATCAAGCTGGATAAAAAAAAAAAAAAAGCTAAAGAATATGCAGAAAATGAATTAGGATCAATTTTTTCCGTAGGAACCGTTAGAACCCCAAATTATTCAAATTCGATGAGTACTCCATTCCCACACCATGCATAGGAGAGTAGGATATGAAAGCCCTATGAATAGAGCAAAATAGAGCGAGAGAATACGAAGGATAGTAAAAAGTTGTGAGTAGATTTTACCCATTCGCTACAAAATGCCCGCCCCTCTCAGCCATATGGAGGTTGATTGGTATAAAGCAGTTTCAAATTAACAATTAAACCAAGTTCAATAAGCCAAACACTATGATAGTCCACAGACAAATATAAAACCAACAACCTCCAACATTTTAGTATTAACATTCTAAACCTAACTTCAGGCATGCATCAACATACCCGTACTACCTGAAATCAGTAGCCAATGTGATCAACTCTGAGGCGAGGCTTTCGCAACTCCACCCTGCTGAACAGCCTGGGAACCTGGAGGCACATCATAAGTCCCATGAGCAATTCCTCCTGTGGTGCTGTCTGTAGTAGAATACACAGAAGGTTGAGAATAACTACCACCATAAGAATCAGCAGCATATGGCTGTGGCTGCTGCTGCCCATAACCTGGCTGGGCTGTCAGTGGTGCACCATAAGGCTGCTGCCCATAGCCTGGAGGTGCTGCTGACCCAAAACTCGTGGGTGGGGGGCGATGGTGACTAGAATCTGGTTGAGCATAGCCAGACTGTGTAGGCAGCGGCTGGGAATGTGAATACCCTGGTTGTGTAGGCACGGGCTGGATATAGGCTCCTTGGGTGCTTAGAGGCTGTTGGGCTTGTCCATATACTGGCTGACTAAGAGGTGGCTTTTGAGCCTGAGGTGGCCCATAGCTTGGTTGTGTTACCGTTGCTGACTGCCCATAGCCCGTCTGAGCTGGTGGTTGGCTTCCATAAGCTGGTTGTGAAGTCAGTGGCATTCCATAACCAGGCTGAGTGGTACCTTGGGGGGGATAGCTTGAGGACGTGGTGCCGGGCTGCTGACCAGAGTATCCTTGCTGGGGTGTGGTTGGAGGCTGGACAGGTGGTGGAACTTGCTGAACTGGAGGCACTTGGGCAGGGACCCCTTGAGCTCCATAAGAGGCAGCTGCTCCGTCTTGTGCTGGGTTACCCATGCTCCCATAACTAGTTGGTGCACTATAGCCTTGCTGTTGATCATATCCTGACTGAGGATTTGACTGTGGCTGACCATAACCTGGTTGAGGGGCAGGTGTGTGATAACCACCACCATAACCATCCTGAGGATAACCTTGTTGTTGCCCAACTGGTGGCTGCATATAATTTGATTCCCCATAGGACCCCGGCGGACCATAACCAGAAGCAGGTGGCTGACTGTAACTGTAACCAGTGTTATCTGCCGGAGTTGAAGACCCTCCTTGAGGCGGTGGTTGCTGCTGCTGTGTGGGAGGTTGTTGACTGTAGTAGTCATACCCACTGCCCGTCGTTGTTTGCTGACTTGGTGGGACAGATGTTTGGTCCCATCCGGAGGAATATCCACCAGACGATGGCTGAGGCGGATAACCAGTATATGGTGGCTGAGACATGTTGTACTGAGGTGGCCCTGGATATGCACCAGGCTGCACATAGCCATAGCCAGTTTGCTGCATCGGAGGAGGACCAGCTGGACCCCAACTTGTTGGAGGCCGGGGAGGACGGTAGCCTTGTTGGGAATACCCTCCAGCCATTGATGGATTTCTAACACGATTCTGCAAAGAATTATTCTCGTATGAACCACAGTAACCTTTTCCACACATACTACAAGTAGCAACAGATGGGCAAAAGTGTCCAGAATATCCAAACAGCAACAACTAGACAATTTCACATCTAACAATCAATATTAAGAAGCATAGCGGTTGCAAGAACTTGTCTAAACAAAAATCGATGCATTACATATTAGCATAAAGAGGGGTAAAGACGCCAACATACCGCACTGTGGGTGAATATTTGAGTAATGCCAGCTGATGCCCACTCTCTCCCTATTTGAATGATTGGATACAAAAAGAAAATGGCAAAAGCTATACAGGCATTTAACATAGCCATGAAGAGGCAACAAATTTTGAAGTGTCATACACATATTTTATCTTGTCACAGCATCCAATGGATGCATGCTCATCAGCAGGACAGAAGAAAGTTAAGGCATCTGGCAGAAGACAATAATACTAGCCTAGAAAAAATTTACAGAATAAACGAACAAATTTATGATTCCATCAAACGAATGTATTCCCCTACAACCAATGCAGAAGCCTAGAACTTGATTAAATATGAATGCAGATGCCTAGAACTTAATTAATTATGAATACTAAATCTCATATCTTTAAGGAGCAAGCATGAATACTCATCTAAAAGAAAGCCATCACAACCCTCTAGATAATAAACTAAATTGAAAAATCAGATATCCATAAATTGGCAATGTATTGATGCCAGCATGAACCAAACAAAAGGAACAAAGGCAATCTATAAGTTTGCATACAATAGTAACATGAGCGAGGAGGCAACTACCCTATTGCTCATGTACAGGAAGTGTATCTGACTTGTGAGGCAGTGTATCTGACAAAAAAGTAGAACCTGACTAGAAACTAGATATCTATAGGGGAAAAAAACCATAAGGTCTAACAAAAGAATTCCTCCGAAATAAGACAAACACACACCCCACAATAATAATTCTTTGGAAAGAAAGCAAGCATATGTCATGCATGACATGTAGAAACAAAGAAGATACGTCCCTTTTCCTGTTGTATTAAGTTGTAGGCGGACAGATTTTTCTGCATCAAATTTCTCAACAGTCCTTCCAAACAATATGAAGAGGAATGTCAGACTAGTTAACACCTTCCAACTCCCTGATGTTGTTAAAGAGGTTTTGACTTGATGTAATAAAAAAGGTACTAACAGGATCTTCAGGTAGCAAGAGCCAGAAGGTTATGATTAATCAATCAATGCCATCAACTATCTTGATGAACCTTTAGAGAATCGCTAGCTTAAGTAATGTAACAGATTTGAATTGCAGTTAGAAATTTATTTAAAAGCAGTCTGAATTGATGTTGATACAAGAAAATTAGAAAAAGTAATAACAAGATACGATATCAGACTACAGTAGATTAAAAAGACGCAAGCTTGTTGTAAGGCTAATCATGTTCCATAAATAGGAATTATAGAATCCCTCTCAAATCAGTAGAATGTAATTGACACTACATCCAAAAGATTCCAGAAAAGCAAGGATTGGCTGGAAGCAAAGATGCACTTTTAGACTATAAAAACTAGATGATAATATATCATATAGATTGAATCATCTCAAACTCCCTCAAACCCAAGATAAAGCACTATCGTGCAATACCATATCAAACAAGAGGCCAAACTCTGTAAGGCTCAATTCCTAACCCGACTTAACTCTGTAGATGAAGTCTAAGTCAACTAGGTCTTTGGTTCAACATGGCAACAAGTCCACAAAGCAGAGTGAGGCTTTTCCATACTTTGCATCTACAGAATGTAAAGCGCAGTGTAATACAAAACAGAATGGAAACCTAGAAAGAAATACTGATTACCCCGACGCTTAAGGTGGAGCCAGCTTGTATATATATGACCAAAATTCATTCAAAAGAACCATAAAAAAATTTAAGTGTAAGATGTGGAACCAAAAGATGTATGGAAGCATCCATCTGAATGATGAGATCAGAATCAGGTAGGCAGAAAAATAGCATTTAACTGAAATCTTGCTTTCAGACTTGGGACACAAGAGAAATAGAAATTCACAAGATTTGAATGAGTGATAAATTGAAAACTTTCAGGGCACAATTTCACCAGCAAACAGAAATTTCACTTTAACGGAACAAATTACTTCTCCCACAAGCAAAGATTCTAAAGACAGTTACAGTAAGAGATGCTCGATGTAAGTACGAAGGCGTTTCAGAACATGAACCACACAGGATGAGCTTCCAGACAGTTCAAAAAATCATTGAATATAATGAATCAAGAATAATTTTCAGAAATAAGCTTCACAGAATTAGAAAGTATTGAAGATAGTACCATACATGCCTCATCGCCACTCAGGGAATGAATTAACAACTTCCTCTCCAAATTCAGCATCAATTTTTAGTTCCTTATAAAGTTACAATCAACCAATAGATATAGCAAGACGTAGGCAATTGCATATTCTGATGATAAACACTAACAAATTAATGACCCTCACGGAAAATGATCTCAAGCTTCAAAGCATTATCTCATAGCCCAACATCGCCCATCAACCGCAGCTTCTCAGATCAGTTAATTATCAGAAAAATGAATCCAAGATCATACCAGTGCCATTCCAAAGAAACTCCAAGAGAGAGACTCATGTTGGTGTCACCAATTCAAGCTAATCCTACAAATATTCCCAATGACAATTTGAGTCACATGATAAACAGTATCAATAATAAGATTCAAGATTGGCTCATGCTAGTATCCCAATGATAATTCACTTGAACATTCGGCTAAGAATGACTATCACACTTGATTGAGATATCCTAGAAATGAAGCATTTATAGAAGTTAATAACCTCATTATAGATCAGAATTGAAAATTCAATGGATCCAACAGATAGCTCCGATACTTAGGCGCTTCCTTCATAGAAGATTCAGACATGTCCAAAACTAGGATACCACTTACTGATCTAGTCCCGACCCATATCTCCCTGAACCACTTCAGTTAGGATATTTGCAGAAATTAATTGTAGATTTAAAAGAATTCTAGCAACTCAGTGATCCTGCAGGTTCATAATCTCAATATTAAATCACAATTGCATCTATAAGAGTCCTGGCAGATATCGTGCAAAATAGATAACCTGGTTATTAAGGTCCTAATATGCAACTCAACAAATATTACCAAAGATTGAATAGACAAGTCCAGGAATATCTCTCAAAAAAAATCAATTGCATAAACCCAACTCTTGGCCCAGAGAAAATGTGCACCCATTGGATACTTAATGATTCTTGACTAGAGAGGTGCTGCTCACATTAGTATCACCAACTATACAATCTTCCAGATTCTTATGAATGCTCCAGAGGAGAAAAAGAAGAAGACAGTCAACTTATATACCCAATCCAATTTCAAGAACAATCACAAAAAATATATATAATAATAATAAGAGGAAGAAGAAGAAGAAGGAGAATCACAAAACAGCAGTGCTGGTGAAATTCAGAGAATCAACTTGGGAAAAATGATCTGCCACCAAGCAAACCAAACACAAAAATATTGGAATACAACTTTAATGCAATTTTCCATCAACGAAAAGATAAAAGAGTTATGCATGTACACCACAAAGGCAAGTACATGATTTAAAAAGTACTACTGAATACAAAATATCAAATTGGCATAAAATTCATGCACAATAGCATGCTGCCAACCACATCCTACAAGTCAATAATCAAATATAAGAATTAAAACAAATAAATACAGCTGTCTTCTTCTAAATACAAGCCTGGGTCTAGAAACCCAGCTAAATCAGAAAACCACACCCAAGGACAGCTACCAAACACATAAGAAACATTTTTTTAGCAGATAAAGAGAATAATAGTAATTAGTAATAATAGTAATATAGCTTTGATAACTTTGGTATTGTGTTGCCCGATTGCTTGGGAGGTGTGGTTTGGCGTAATGAAAGACTTCAAGATGTTATTGGACACTCCCCAAGATATATTGAGTCTGCTACATGGGTAGAGACCCAGTACTCTCAAAGTCTCAATACAATAGGGAAGTGCATTTGGAGACTTGTGCCAGCGGTGGTGTGCTACTATGCTGGTCCTTGCAGCTGGAGCAGACTGATAGAGCCTTTGAAGATCACTCGAAGCCTTTCTACAAGGTAGATTTGAGAGCGCTAGGGAGTGCGTAAAGGGTGTGAAATCATGGGTATCTGAAAACTGTCCAGGAATTGGAAATATGTAATTGGACTTGAGAGGTAGAGATGGGTGTGTGCCTTTTCGGATGTTGGTATTGAAGGCTCTCTTTGTAAGTTCGTATGAACTCTTTCTCTTGTACATCTTCTTGGGGGATTTCTAGTCCCCTTTTTTTCTCATCAGAAAAGAAAAGAAAAAAAAAACTTTGGGGCAAAGAAAGCATTACAACTTGACACAAATTTTTATTCGGAAAGAAACTATGACATAAGCAACATGAAAGTATAAAATAAGATTTGTTAGGGAGAGAGCATTTCACAACTTGTATCCCACAGAAAGCAGCATCACTAACAGAATTCAAAATCAAAAAACAGCAATAAATCTCTGCATGAGTCCTGTACAATGATTATTTCCAAAGAATTACAATTAAATTTACATCTACACGAGTAATGGAACAAGTATCAATCAAATTACAAAAGTATTTGGCAGCAACCACTGGTTATCAGTATGATATTTGCACCGACATACTAATTAGTTTGCATAGAAGGCATAAAATACTTTCATTCAAAAGAGTAAAATAATTAAGTGAAGATAAACATGATAGGAGAAAACGACTATAGTCAGGACAAAAAATGGTGAATGTATAAAAAGATTCAATAATTTTTCTCACAGAATATCATGACAACAAAGTACAAGTAACACAAATAAAACTTGCATTGACATAATACCATAACTGCCAACACAGATACCACATCAAATGAAAAGCTGAACAAATAATATTAATTAAAAAGCCATGTTTGCACTGCATTACAAAACAAAAGTAGAAACAATACAAAATCTTAGAACTCTGAAATTGAAGCTAATCCTAAGATACTGCCTCGAATTATGAAGTTGAAAATCATCACCATTTCTCTAAAGAACAAGACAAGTCACCAATACTATTCCTGAATAATGATATGATTGAAGGCTACCATCAAATGTTTGCATTGCTGAACAACAGAATATTGTATGACCAATCACGGAAGTACCATGTGCACTATTGTAAAAGCAGGATGAAATAGAAGTGTACATCTAACACATAGAATACCAAACTATACATATTCAGCAATGTACAATAACCAAAATAAATAAATATCCAATTAATAAGTAAATGAAAAGATCTGCATAACAAATAAATAATAATTTGTTACTTAACTACTTTCCTTCAGTGAGTGCTATTTGACCATATGCATGCAACAAGTGCAACAGCAGAATCAATCACGCACAAATCCAAAATATACCATAGGCCACCAGGCATACCTCACTGATCACTTCATTGACCAATTGTTTTGCAGATTCAATCTGTTCGTTGGTCCCATCTATGTGTACGGTTCTTTCAGTTGATGTATCTCCAGGAGGCAGATGCAAAGGTATCAGCTGTCCAAGGGAAAACACGTTAGAAATTTCATAAGACCATAAAGTAAACATGATTGTTTATTGTAATTTGATCAGCACGAGAGTGAAATAAAAAGAGAATGAAGATCACCTGTCAAGTACATAAAGGAATAGAAGTTTCTTAATTGAGGATTACATGTCAGCAATTGAAAAAAAAAAAAAAAAAAGCTTCAAGACATGCATCCATCTAATTTAAGAGACCCAAGCATAAAACGAAAAATATCAAGCAAAGATGCATACATTTAGATAAAATTACAAACCTGAATACGAGCACCTGACCTAGCTTGCATATTTTTTATTGTCTCACCTCCTTTACCGATGATCAAACCAACCTGAAAACCATTGCACGTAAAAGACAATCCAGAAAACCAACTGATAAACATAAAATTCAAAGCATAAATTCTAGCTTCAATTTGCATGCCTTGTTGTTTGGAACTTTCATTATAAATTGCTCGCCTCCAGGCTGTCCCACTATCCTTCGAGAAACTATGCCAGAGCCCCCTGCTTCAGCCTGCATCAATAATTAAGCAAAAAATGGAATAGATGAATAATGAGAATAAAGCAGTAAACTCGGTAACAATAAAGATTTAGCTGTGCCAAACCCATATTTCCTACACACACATACATTCATTTTAGGCAAATTATTCAGATATCGTATTTTTTCATCTTCTGCAATTACTTGTTCACCATGCATGATTCTTATGTATGCATAAACACAATTTATCTGTTTATGTTATCATGAATCCATAAAATCACTGCATCTGTGTATGTATAAACAGGACATAAATATCTTCTTTGGTGGGATAGCATCTAGCATTCCATATGCGTATCTGACACTGAACATGTGACATGCTTATGCTAAAGATTTGACTGATAGTACAGAAATATGTAGATAAATAGATCCACAAATTGGACAAGCTATTCACTGACAACAAAAAAAAAAGAATTTGGCTGATAGGACAAGGACAGAGAATGTAAGAATTATTAAATTAGACGGTTGATGTATTACCTCAGCAAGAACTTCATTAATTAACTGTTCTGCCTTGCTTATTTGCTCTGGAGTACCCACGAGTTCTACCATTCTAGTCGGAGAATTAGGATCAGCATCCATATCCCTGGTTACTTGAATCTTGGCTCCTGACTGAAGTTGAAGATATTTGATCGTCTCACCACTCTTGCCAATGATGACACCAACCCTTCCATTTGGAATATCAATCTTTTTGCTTGAACCCTGGTAACCATATGCCACAGGAATTGCTGAAGAGGGAGCCATACCAAGAGGCTTCTGCCCAAGATCTGTATCGAACAGTGTTAAAATCACCAAGGCTCATGTCAAACAACCTTAGCAAATCCAAACTATGAAACGAACTTTATCCTTAAAACGAAATTATATAATAGACTGCATTTGGCAGCCACCTGTAATGAAATCATTTCATTTGAGTTCCCCAAGGCTGCGTTTGTAGCCACATCGGGATGGTTTGTAATGAACTCATTCAGATGCTTGATAACATAAGTCATTTCATTTTATAGAAAAGCCTAAGATAACTTCATTTCTAATTGTAGTTAACAAATCAGCATAAGTTTGAATGAGTTCATCCATCATCTCATGGCTACAAATGGCTTGAGAAACTCAAATGAAATGATTACATTACTGTCAAACAGCCTTAAATAAATAAATAAGTTTCAATACAAGAACAAGGGTGATGCGGAGCAATGAATCCAGACACCCTGATAACATCACTACCTTCACAAAAAACGATACCACAGGAAACAGATTTGAGTACAAATCGGAATCCCCTCACTACCAAACGAAACAACTCCAACAATGAATCCAAATCAAAACTCAGAAAACGAACAATAGCAAAGTATATAAACAGAGAAGAGGGGAAAAAAGAATGAAGAAACCAACCCGTCGGAGCAAAGCCGAAACCCTTATCGTTTGCTTCATCTGTGTCACCACCATTCTCGACGCGAGGGCGCTTAGCTTCAGCGTTGCTGAACAGACGAGCTGCAATCTCTTGCGCGCGCTGCTTGGCAAGCTGGATCTCGTCCACCGGTGGAGGAACGGTGTTATAGGAAGGAGGATGAGCGTTGTTTGAATCTGGAGATGGCGAAGCGATCGGAGCAGAGAATCCGGTAGCACGACGAGGAGCAGATAAAGGTGGAGGAGTTGTTTGGTCTTCGTACTTCCGTTTGTTGTCCGTTCGAGAAGCGAATTGGAGCTCTTCCGCCATTGAAGCACCTGCAGCAGAGCTCTGCAAATCTAAATCGAAGTAAGAAGAGGAGTTCGGGAAACCCTAGCGAGAGATTTACAGTGCTGGTGTATGGGTGTCCCTCTATATATCGAGTTGTTTACAGCAACGAACGCGCCGGAACTTTCGTTGGTAGACCCAAGGAACGGTCTACCATCTAATGGACCTGTACAGTGGACATCGTGGTGGGAGCCACCATTATTTGGAGGCCAGCTTTTGGTAACGACCAAGCGGAGAGTGAATTGTATCCGCTCCTCTCTGCCCCTGTCAGGGGGCGAGCACATCAGTGCCGACAAGTGATTTTCACTTTTTTTTTTTTTGGGGGGGGGGGGGGGGGCATATCACTTGTCGGCACTGATGTGCCCCCCCCCTGACCCGGTAGGAAGTTAAGAAGAGCGGATACAATCCTCTCTTGACCAAGCGACATTCACAGTGTAAAAGGTTTGGCATAAAAAATATTAGCCCGGTCATTACCTGGTCATTTACTTCCGGAGAGGATTTTTTCAAAGGAAAATGGGTTGTGTAGCACAAAGATTGTCAAAAGGCAATAATTCTCTACTGGTCTGATATCAAGTGCGACACCCTCCCTGATGGGACACTCAGGAAAACCCCCAAAAAGTGAATTGATTCCGCCCCCCGAGTGTCCCATCAGGGGGCGTGGCACATACGATTTCATCCCCTTTTCTACCAGTATATGTCAGCTCGTAAACATCAACCAAGCATCAAGTCAGGGCTTATGGCAGCTAGGTCAGCTTCAAAGGAGGATTGTCTTTCTATCCAGTGGCACTGGTACAAACTCCCTTTGATTCACAAGCAACAATATCAATAGCCACACCCCCACCATAGTCTTGGACATGCAGCATCAACATTTATTTTTAAGCAGCTGAGAGAGGCTGGGGGGGGACAAAAAATGCCTCGCAGAAGCCAATGCACGAATTGTCCATCCATAGGAATGCCATAAGCCAGTTCAAGCATGACTTGTTTCCAAATTGGACACACCCTAGGGCAATTAAAAAAGCAGTAACTGGTTGTTTTTGTAGCTTGATGACAAAGAGGACAAAACAAGTTGATGGTGGTAATGCATTGGTGGAGGTTAGCCTTGACCGAAAGTATATGGTTTACTACTTTCCAAATAAGCATTTTGATCTGTGGGGGTGGGGGTGGGGGGGGGGGGAGACTCGAGACGCCAAATTTTACCCCATAATGGGCGAAGTGGTTTAGGGGGTCCCCTCCAGAGAGAGCCTCAACAAGTAAACCATATGCAGTCTTAACTGTGAAAAGACCATGTTTGTCATATTTCCAGATTGGGGAGTCATATTCAATGTGGTTGCTAATCTTAATACTAAAGATAGCACTTTGTTAGATTTGGGAGATGTGGCTTGTGATAGGGATGAGATCCCAACAAAGATCCATTGGGGAAATAAGATCATTACTACGAAAGTTCAACAAGTCACAAGGAAGGGGAGAGTGAAGCTTAAAAGTGGGGAGGGAAGGAAGCAATGGAGAGTTCCACACAATTAGATTAATGTTAATAGCCACTTCCCAAAACAAGCCAATCCTTTCAGTAAACTTTTTCATGCCCAAGATCCCCTTGAAGTGGTCTTGGAAGTCAGGAAGGTGCCATTAGGGAAATATATAGACTAGATAAGCTAGGCCCATAAAGAGTTACAGTGGTTTAGGAGGAGCCATCCCTGCTTAGCCAGCAAGGCTTGGTTAAAAAGATTCAAATCATTAAAACCCAACCCACCATCAGTTTTTTATTGTCTAAGTTTAGAGCTACATAGCTAGTGGAGCATTTTTTTTCATTTCCAGTTTGATCCCACAAAAACTACTGTTGACGTTTAGTCATTAAATCTCATAGAGATTTTGGAAGAGCAAAGCACAACATGGCATATGTGGGGATGGCAGTGATCACAGACTTAATGAGAACTTTTTCCGCTTGGGAAATTAGTTTTCTTTCCAACCTTGCAATTTGCCACCCATCCTATCCTCCAGAAAAGAAAACAAATTCAGTTTGTTCTTCCTCATTGCAGAGAGATATTTTGTGGGGGAGGAAATAGTTTAGATATTTAAGATTTGGCTAATGGAGTAACGATCTTCAAGGTGGTTTGATAGCAAAAATATATATCAGATTTAGAGGGGTTTGAAAACTGACCAGAAGCACCCTAGAAGGACTCTATGATGCCTTTTAGGGCAGTAGCATTTACTTGGGAGGCCCAGCCAAAGACCTAAAAATCATCAGCAAATAGGAGGTGGGAAATAAGAGGGCTACAACGACAAACTC
>JAOXJP010274478.1:0-19933 GCA_025762735.1 Platanus orientalis
AAATTATGTCGGGCTCTGTCATGTGTGACCAAACTTAACCCAAGCCTAAGTTTGGTTTGCCCAGCCAGACCAAACTACGGGCCGGACAAGTCGGGTTTCGGGCCAGCCCAACCAATTTTGCAGCCTTAGTGGAGTATGGTGCACATGTCACAGGTTCTGTGTCTTGTAAAAATACAGGTGTTCTCAGTATTCAGAGTTACCCTTTGGGGTTGTGTGGAAAAGATGGGAGTTGAGTTTCTAGTACTATGTAAGCTTGGTAAAATTAAAGCTAAGGTGGAGATTTGTTAAAGCGATGTCTTTAATTAACACGGCTCTTCACAAGAGCCATGTTGTGCATTTGTACGCAACTTGCCAAAATGGCAAGTTGGATATTTAGGGTATAAAACATTATTTTTAACGTAGGGTTTCTTCTTAGGGGTTTTTTCTCTTTATAACGTTAATAGGGTTTGGAAGAGAGACAACCGCTAAAGTTCTTGTAATCTCTTGGTTTTACATAGTGAAAGCTCTCTTGATCGTTTTTGTCTGTGGATGTAGGCTTTACGCCAAACCACGTTAAATCGTCTTGTTCTCCTTGTGTGTGTGCTGTTTGCATTAATTTATTCTTCTATTTATTACTGCATACAATTCAAATCTAGGCTTCCGCACAACAATATCTATAACCGAAACAAAAGGTTAGCGGTTCAGTTAGAAGTTGCCAGGTTTGGTTAGTTAAAGAGTAACTGTGGTTAAAATGTAAGGCGGTGTAGTTAAAATGTAAGGTGATTAAGATGTAAATCCAAAGATATATATATATATATATATATATATATATATATATATATATATATATGGAGAAAACACCGAAGGGAAAGATGGTGATTTCATTTTCCTCATTTCGTTCTCTCTTCTGTCTTGTTCTTGAGTTGTGTTAGGTAGGTTCTTTAGTTTCTTCAGATCTTGAACTTCTACACACCAATGCTTCATCGGGATTCCTACTGTTAGGGTTTGGAAATTTGTTTAAATAGTGTATTCTATGTAACAAGACCTACAGTGTTATTATATAACTATTTATAACCATTGATTAGGTATAGACATGTATAATAAATATAAAATTATATAAGATATATGACTTAAACACATGAATATTTAGCTAAAGTAGGTCAATATAAATCTATATTTGGTTTGTTTATAGGCGGGATTTTCTAAACGAATGGAATATTTAATTGGAATGGATACACTTGGGTTCATATTCATCTAGAGCATTACAATCCTAGAACTGGGATTTTTTTTTTTTTTTTTTAAATTGAGTTTACAAAGGAGGTTCTGACTATAATGGCAAATGATTGGCAGTGCGTTCTGCACAATTGGAGCGACAGTGATTGCTTGAAGATATTGAAACGATGCAGGGAAGCCATTTCCTTGGAAGAAATAGAAAAGGTAATTATTATAGATATAGTACTAGGTGACAAGAATGGAGAGCATGAATCAACTGAAACACAGCTCTTCTTTGATATGTTGACGATGAATTTGGTCGTCGGACGAGAGAGAACTGAGAAAGAGTGGGAGAAGCTCTTCTTGGAGGCTGGTTTCACTCACTATAAGATAACTCCTATCCTGGGGTTGAGGTCCATCATTGAGGTTTATCCTTAGATGTATCACATGTTTTCATGCATGCACCCATGTAGTAGTTGTTGTAGATACTTTTAATGTTGTTCTGTGTATATTATAAAACAACAATCCATCCAATGTGGTTGATCGATTAGCACAGGCATGCATCGGGAGCTTTCATGTTTCAAATTTGAATCACTTGTTGCCATAAAAGACTAATGTATGGACTTTTAATCTTACGGATAACTGTAAGATCCCACATCGCCTAGTGTGAGAAGGATCTGACCTTTCACTTGCATGACACATTTTCAAGAGAGGCCAAGAGGTCAGCTCATTTGGGAGAGACAAAAGGGGTCAGCCCATTTCGTAGAGACCAAGGGGCCAACCCGAACAACAAAACCGGGGTGGAAGCGTGGCCTAGAAGTGGACAATATCATGCAAGTGAACCCGAGGCGTTACAATAACCCCACATTGCCTAGCTTGAGAAGGATCTTGTACTTATTTGTAAGCATAACCCTTCACTTGCATAAGGCATTTTTGGGAGAGGCTAAAGGGTTAACCCATTTAGGAGAGACCAAGGGGTCAGCCCAAGGAGCAAAATCAGGATGGGAGCGTGACCCAGAACCAAACAATATCATGCAAGCAAAGTGAACCCAAGGTGTAATAATAAACCCGTTTTCTTTTAGTCGGTGGAGCCCATGGACCACATATGGGCCTTGTATACCAGATCTCCCTTGGTCACATTTGGTGGCTAACAGACTTTGTACTCATATGGAATCTTGGCCCAGTTTACTCGAAACGGGGGAACAAATCTTGAAAGATTTGAGCCTTAAAACATCCAAGTTGGTTAGATGTTTTGTCCTAGACACATTTTTTCTTACTTTAGATGGAAAGATTGTATTTTGACTATTTCAAAGGAAGAGTAGGCCAGTGGTCCAGCCGAGCATTAAATGCTTGCCATACGTATATTGACCATTGTTTCTATAAAGATAGCTACATTCAAATGTTGCCTTTTGGGAGTGGATCTCCTTGTCTCTGCCATACCTCCCTGTAGTGGAAGCCTCCACGTGGATTTATGTCAACGTCAAGGGCGTCAAAGTCTTTGTGAATCAAAAGGGTAGAATCAATTTTATGTTAAGTGTGTAGCATTATTGGTTTCTATAAAATATCCTGGATGCCATTCTACACACTTGGTGGAGTCCATAAAAGAAGTGTTTAGAAAACAAGGAGTATTGAAGAGCAGATGAGAAAGAAAAACACCTAATAACCAAGATTGAAGACTAGGAAACGTTTCTGAAGACATTAACATCTAAATGTAAGAAAAATGTGAGTTTGGTTCTTTCCAATACTAGTCTGGTTTTAGAAGAACTTGACTCTGTAAGATTTAGGATTGAACAAAATTTGTGCTAGATTCTTGGGTTTATATGGAAGTTAGTCCCTCCAGTTTTAGTAACTCATGTAATCTTGCTTTTGCTGATTTGCCTTGAGTTGGTTTAATTCTGTAGGCTTGGTTGGTTAATTACAAGCTTGAATTCAAAGTTATGGCCAATTGAACCTTTTTTTTGTTTTTTTTTTAAAACTCATAAGAGAGTTGTTATTTTTTTTTAAAACTCATAAGAGAGTTGTTAAATCTTCCTTCTAAGACTAGTTTAATTTAATTACCTAAGACTTCAGGGCATTCAAAATTGAAGGGTTTCATTATCTCTGTTGGATCATGCAAATTTGCTGAAAGATAGTAGTTGATTCTCTTGGTTGATGGTAGTTGATCTATTTTTTTAATTGACTTCAAGTTTGGTTGAATTTAGGAATAGAGTAACCAAATCCCTTGCACAATTTTGTATGCAACTTCAACTATCATTAAAAAAGTTAAAATTTCTGTGCCTTGAGTCAGATAAATTAAAATTAATTGAACTTTTAGTATAAAAATCTTAATCCAACATAGATCAACTTTTGTGACTGCAGCAAGAACATAATGCTGCTTCTTCTAGTCCAATCAAGATGCAGAACATGTAGTGACCACGGTATTTTTTTTCCTTCAATATTTGTCAATACAAGTGGTACATGAGGGTGTTTCAATAATTGCATAATTGACATTTCTGCTCCTCTGAGTTAGATCAATTACAATTAATTGAATTTTTAATTTCAAAAATCTTAATCCAACATAGTTCATTTGCTGTGACTGCAGCAAGAACATAATGCTACTTCTTCTAGTCCAATCAAGATGCAGAACGTGTAGTGTCAATGGTATCAACGGTATATTTTTTTTCTTCCATTTCAATATCTGTCAATACAAGTGGTACATGAGGGTGTTTCAGCGATTTCATAATTGGTGTTCTTGATTTGCGCTATTGATCCAAACTCCAATCAAGAATGCTAAGATAGTGAATATGTGATTATTTGTGTTGTGTGGAAGCCTAGACTTGGATCATACGCAACAAAATAGAATAAAGAAACTAATGCAAACAACAATCACACAAAGAAGAACAAGATGATTTACATGGTTCGGCTTAAAGCCTACATCCATGGGCGAAAATGGTGAGATAGATTTTACTATGAGCAAACTACCCCACCTGCTCAAATTTGTCAAACCTCTTACACAAATGTGATCCATTCACCTATGCAACGACTGTGTACAGAGTATACCTGAACATGGTGTAGAAAACAAAGCTGCTCCACTTTGAACGGTGTTTCCGAGCAGCATATAAAGGTTCTTTCTATCAAACTTCTCAACCTTGAACCTTGTAGACACCATCACAAAATTTCTAAAATGATAGAACCCTCAATACGCAGCTCTAACCTAAAGCTCTGATACCAATTGTTATAATAGAACAACATGGTGGAACAAACATGGATCAGATTCAAGTATGCGGTGTGCGTGAAACAAATGAGACAAAACATTAGACGGCAAAGAACAATCACACAAAGCAAAGTTTAACGTGGTTTGGCTTAAAGCCTACATCCATGGGTGAAGAAGATCAAAAACTTTCACTAAACCGAGGAACAAAGAGATTACAAAATGCATAACGGTGAGTTCCCAAACCCAAAGGCAAAACCCTACGAACTCTCCCCACAAAATACATTCTTGCTTCTCTTGTGAAGTCAGACTTTGTGCAGCTCCTCCACAGCCACACTTCCATAAGTCTTCCACAACCTCCAAAACCCATAAACATCTCGATCTTCACTGTCCTAATACCTGTAACATCACAAGTAGACCTGTCACCCAAAGAAATAAAACCTGTCTTCTTCTCTTGGAACGTATCAAAATATTCTTTATTGAAGTAGATATGAACATGACAACCTGGATCAAATATCCATTCATCATGAGAAAAAGTGTCCACACCTTTGGAGACTGTGAGAACATCTCTAATGTACTCCTCCTATTCCTCTACTAACGTTATACTGGGACTGTCACCTTTCTTCTTTTTAGCATGCTCTGGACAATATCTCTTCATGTAGTCATATTTTTTACAATGAAAGCACTACAACTTGCTATTTTCTCTAGATTTGGATCTAAACTGACCGTTATCACTTCTAGAACATTTTTCCTTTGTTCCTCCTCCTACAAATAGATCTTATGCTTACCCCTCATCCTCTTATCTAGATATCTTCTTCCACAATTCCCTATAATGCAATGATGCCTTAACAGCCTTAATGGAGATGGTATCCTCTTTATCATCTTTTTACATTATCGCAGGAAGTTTTTCCTTCCCCACTGTGGCTTTAACTAGTTTTTGTTGAATTAACAACGCACGTATCTTCACACGTCATAGATTGAAGTTGTTCTGTCCATCGAATTTCTCTACTTCGTACTTTGCAGCCATGTTAAAAAAACCCCAATTGCAACCTAGGAATCTAATACCATTTTGTTGTGTAAAAGCCTAGATTTGGATAACACGTAACACAACTAAAGAAAGAAACTAATGCAAAAAAAATTACACAAATAAGAACAAGAAGATTTATGTGGTTTGGTTTAAACCTTATGTCCATGAGCAAAAACGGTGAGAGAGATTTCACTATGAACAAATTGACTATGAGAAAACTACCCCATCTGCTTAAATCTATCAAATCTCTTACACAAATGTGACCCATTTGCCTATGCCATGACTATGTATAGAGCATACTTGAACATGGTCCAAAAGACAAAATTTCTCCACCTATGGTGTTCCCGAGCAACACATAAAGGTTCTTTCTGTCGAACTTCTCAATCTTGAACCTTGTAGACGCCATCGCAAAATTCCAAAAACAATAGAACCCTCAATCCTTAACTCTAACCTGAAGCTCTGATACCAATTGTTGTGACAGAACAACACAACGGAACAAACATGGATCAGATTCAAGTATCCGGTGTGGGTGAAACAAATGCGAGAAAAACATTAAATGACAAAAAACAATCATGCAAAGAAAAGTTTAACGTGGTTTAGCTTAAAGCCTACATTCATGGGGGAAGACGATCAAGAACTTTCACTAAATAGAGAACAAAGATATTACAAAACGTACAACAACGAGTTCCTAAACTCAAAAGCAAAACCTTGCGAACTCTCCCCACAAAATACGTTCTTGCTTCTCTCACAAAGTTGGATTTTTTGCCGCTCCTCTGTAGCCGCACTTCAAAATAAAGACATCTCTTGATTTGTAACATGCCCAACACGGTGAATTCAAGACACCGTGTTGGTGGTCAACACAATTTTTTTGTTTTGGAATCAACATGTGTACGGGTCTTTCCAATTTGGATAATCAAAAGGGTTTCAGGTTTGATAATGCCTCTAGATCGAGGACTTTTACAACAAATAATAGCACCCAATACTGAAAGTACAAAGAAAATTTTAACTAAATTGAAAGTATAGAGTACAATGTTGGTTACAAAGATACCTTCGAATAAAAGATTAGCCGTTGTCTATCCTCTTAAAATGGGGAAGACCTCGTTGAATCTGATCCTTCGAACAAAAATAGATTAGCTGCTACTCTTTCTCTTGGAAGCACCTCATTGAATATGGTTTCGCGAATAAGTCAGATTAGCAAATGCTCTTTTCTCAAGAAGAGCTTTGTTGAATATGGTTTTGTGAAAAAGATAGATTAGCCGATGCCCTTCTCTTGGAAGAGTTTCATTGAATTTAGGTTTGCAGTGTAGACGAATTACCCGAGACAAGGGGTTCAAATCACTATAGGGATGAACTATTGCTAAGCCTAATCTAAAGCTACAACTACTGATAAAATATGTGATTTGTTGATGATGATTGAGTTTGTTTTTTCACTGTTTCTTCCCTCATTTATAGAGGTTTGTCTATGATGCCACCGTTTCTCTTCCACGTTCATTATCTAACCATTTTTCAGTTTAAATCGAGGGCCATCTTGTTTGTTGACTAGGTCATGTATTTCTTAGTGTGATACTGGTGGAACCCCCTTTTCACTTTGTCTTCTACCCGACGTGGTTAATTTTCATAATCGCCTGTTAGTTTTCTCTTAACTCCACGTGTCTTCTTCTGATTGGCGGATTTCAAATATGTGCTAACAAATGCCCCCCGAACGTGTTTGCTTTAAATCCTAACCAAACACTTGTTGATCTCATGCTGTTTTTCAGTACTGGTGTAATCACATCAGCTGTTTCCTATAAATGTCATTTTGCTTCAATTAACACCATTTTTCCTGGTGTTTTCTTCTCTATGAAGTTTTTCATCTTCTTGCTTCCGTTTTATGTAACCTTCCTCCTTCAATCGTCATTTTATGGCCTAGGTGAAGTAAGTCACACTTATTGACGTTGAGTCTGGGAAAACTTTTCCTCCTACTAAACAGCGAGAAGAAGGGGAGATTCCTATTGTCAAAACTAAAACCTCTTTGATTGAGGTAAAATTGATGTGTATTTTAAGCGTAAGTGATCATGCCATGTCTATGGAAATCTTTATTGAGCTGTCTTCTGAAGCTACTTCTTTAAGCTCCAATATTCATCGTTATGGTCTAGGTCCTACTTTTCTGAAGGAGACTCCACTTCAGATGCCACATTATTTCCCAGTCGATCTTCATGGAACTCCCTTGTTCTACATTAAGAACATTGATTGGGGAGAATGGAAAAAGAAGATCGAGTCTGGTTCCTGGTACAAATCCAACCACTCTTGGGCCGATTGGGTAGACCGCATATTTTTCCAAAGACAAAAGAAATGGGAGAAGTTCAGCCTCATTAGAGCCATTTTATCTTCTAAATCAGATATACCTTTCAGCCAATCTCTTATTTCTGCCTTTTTAATGTTCTAGTCTTCTACCTTGAGTTGTTTCTTACTCCTAGAGGGTCCTATATCAGTTATGTTGGCTGACATTTATCACATTCCTAACATTCCTATCGAAGGCGACATTATTCTCCCTAATTTTTTTGATTCTTCTCGATCTTCCTTTAACTGTCCATTAGAGTCTTCCCGTCTTTCTTACACTACTTTTCTCACTTGTGAGATGGACAAACCTGGCAGTGAGGTCACATTCTAGGAGGAATGTTTTTTTTTATCTCTACTAGCTGTGCAAGTTCATGGTTTACTCCTCCTCGAAGAGGATTACTCTGGGGTTTGCCCCCATTGCTACAGCTCTGGCCTCAAACAATCAATTGGCCTTAGGCCCTTTTATGCTTGCTATTTTTTATCGATCACTCTGGTCCCTAACTCGAGAAAGATTCTCTAGCTCAGTCAATGGGCCATTATGGCTACTCCAATTACGGATTTATGCCTATTTTCTCTGTTTATCTCCTGTTCCTTTGAATTACCAAACTCAAGTCCCATTTTGTAATGCGTAATACTAGCTCAAGATCAGGTATCCTGAATCGTCTTCTCCCACTTTTCCCCGATGCATCGATGTTATTCTTGATGTACAATAGGTGCGTTCTGACATTTATTTTCTCCCATTTTGAGACTTGAAGTTTGGCTCTGCTGAATATCTTGCTTGGCAACCAAATCCTAGCTAGTCTAAGTTCAAAGCCCTGAGGATCTGGACATCTTGTGTTTATTTTTGAGACCTACTTGTTTTCCATAAACCTGATCATGTTGAAGTTTACTGTCTAAATATGTGCACCCAACAATTTGGACTTGTCCAATGTATCCCTACTACTTTTACTTTAAATTATCCCTAGGAGACACGTCCCTCCAACTTAAGAGAATTATTCATTGAAAAGATAGGGGGAAGTAGCTCATCCATGATGTCGCTTTATGTCCCATCATTTTGAGGGGTTCTAGAGTCAACACCCTCTTTTAACACTTGGTGGTCGAGCTTCTTAGAGAGAGTTCAAGAGTTATTGAGTTAAATCAAAGATCGACTATGCCCTCCTTATGAGGCTCCTCTAATAACATGTATATTCTTTTACTTTTTTCCTATCATTTCTTTTATTATTTCTTGAATTTCTTACTGAAATTTTTTTGCAGTGGCCCCTCTTCGTGTTATTTCTACCCTTTCAACTTCATCTCGTCTAGACAAGTACCGCGATGTTGGTTTGAGGAAATCGAGACGTTAGGAGGACATTAAAACTTTGTCAATGAAGGATATGGTTTAGCATCAAAAGGCGGTTGTTCGAGCTGTCAAGATCGAACATCAATCCAAAGGAGAGGTTGACCTGGCAAGAAGAAAAAAAAGGTAGTTGTCCTATTTACCGAGGACAAGTTACGTCAAGAGCTCGATGAGAAAGAAGAGTTATTGAAAAAGAATAAACTTGACCTCAAGGCTCTAAATCAGAAAGAAGTCAATAAAGAAAAAGAGCGAGAACTGTTCGAATTAGAAAAATGAACTAAAGCGCTAAATGACAACCTTGCTTATTCACAGGAGGAAGAACATAAGGCTGTCGACAAGAGAAAAATGGAGGATAAAAGGTTAAAAGGTGAAGAAAAGGAAAAGAGAAAATAAGAAGAAAAGAAACAAAGAAAAGAGGAAAAAGGAAAAAGAAAATGAGATGTTGAAGAGATCAATAGGAAACAAGATGAAGATAAAAAGATAAAGGAGGAAAAACAGAAAAAACAAGAAAAGGATGACAGGAAGAAAGAAATCGATAGAAAGGAACAAGAGGAAAAAGATAAGAAGAATGCAGAGAAGAAAAATAAAGAGGAAGATAAAAAGAGAAAATAGAAGGAGAAAAAGAAGAAGGATGAGAAAAAGAAGAAAAAAAAGAGAAGTAAAGACGACTCGAGGAGGAAACAGAGAGAAAAAGAGAAGACGAAGAGAGAAGATGATGGCTCGATGAGGCTAAAAGGAGAGATGAGCGGAGAGAGACAAGTGAAGGAAGAACCCAAGAAACTCAAGGAAGAAATAAGAAGAAAAGAGGAAAAAGAAAGGCGGAAACAAGAAGAGGCTAACATTGAGAAGTAAAAAACTGAAGCCTCTAGCCAAGCTACAGAGGATGAGACAATAATTAAAGATCCTGATATAGGTCATTCCCCTGATCAAAGGGAAACCGAGGGTCCATCTCTAGACCACAACACTCGTGGTAAAGAACCATCAACTGGGATGATGGACTTGGATTTTCCCTCTGCCAATCTGACCTCCCCGGCTCCAGAATCTTAAGAGATGGTTTCATTGAAAGGCTTTGAAAGTACCTTGTTTAATGCACCAACAACTGAGAATTTGAAGATTCCTATTAAGCCTCTTTCTTCAGAATCATTGCCGGCAACTGTTCTAGCCCAGCCTTCCCTAGAGATCTTTGGACGTTTGGCTTAGCTACTTTCTTGAGCTAAACTTTTTACTTCGGGGGTTGTAGTGATCATGAGGTCTTCTTCGTCTTAGTCTTAATCGCCTTTGCCCTCAAATTAGTTACACCAGGCTCTAGCGATGCCTTGATCCTGCTTCACAATTGGGCCATCGGTTGTACTCTTGGATCCAGCAGTCAACGCCATATTCATTAATTTCAGCACTTTGCTGCTTCGATATCTTGGCTATTTATCTGTGGATCAATGAGCTAGTCTTTGCCTAGCCCTCTCTTCCTAGAGCAAACCTTGTGAACAACTTCAGTTGAAGCGTACCAAAGAGGTCCATGGCCAAGAATTAAAGGCTCAAATCGATGCTCTATTGTCCCAACAATCATCAACTGTTAAACATGTTTTCTCTCTAGTGGACAACATTAATGCTCAAATTGCTGAAATTGAGAAGGTCAAAGATGATCTCCATAAGTTAAAAGAGAATTTACAAAATTCTAGTTTGGAGCTTGAGAAAACGATGGAACAAGATTCTCTTCATTCTGAGGAAATTCCATGCCTTGAAGGAGAACTGTCAACTTGTGAGTCAGAGCTTAAAGATTGTGACCAGGTCTCGACACTTGGTGGTCTTTACTAGTTTCTGTTTTCTCTTGAACATTTTTGACCAATTATTTTATACTTTTGTTTTAGTTTTTTTTTGTAACTTTCTTACTTCTAATATTTTATATTAACATTTTCCGCCACATCGAGGGCTTGTACTTTTTAAGGTATTTTTCATTAATACTTCATACATGTTCTTGTCCCTCGACTTGCATTAATCTATAGGCATTGTCATCTAGTACTTTGCTTACTAGAAATGCTCCCTCCCATGATGGGGACCATTTACCTAGTCTGAGATCTTTAGTCCCAACTAACAAGATGACTTTCCATACCAATTTTTCCTTATGGAATGATTTTGTTTTTACTCTCCTGTATAAACCTCAGCCACGTTTTGTTTTTGAGAAACAATGGAATTGAGGGCCTCAAGCTGTTTCTCCCCGAGGTCATCCATTTCAGACATCATGGCTTCTTGGTATTCGATATGGCTTAGCTGATTATAATTTGCTACATTTAAAGACTACATGGTGATCTTTAACAGTAGTACCACATCGTGCCCATACACCAGTGTATAAGGCGTAGTCCCAGTGCTTGATATCTTTGATGTTCGACATGCCCAAACAACATCAGATAGCAATTCATCCCAATTTGAAGCATTGCTGTTTACCATCTTGCACAAGTTATTTTTTATAATCTTGTTAGTTTCCTTTGCTTGCCCATTTTCCTAGGCGTAATATGGAGTTGAATTCACTATTCTGAACCCATAATCTTGAACAAATTCTCATATTTGAGCTCTCTTGAATATCAGCCCTTGGTCGACGGTAATAGATTAGGAAATTCTAAATTGAAGTACTATCATTTCTTTTATAAAATGTATTACATCTCTCTCATTAACGTCTCGATATGGCTTGCACTCCACCCACTTTGTAAAATAGTCTGTGGCAACTAAATGAAACAATTTCTTTTTATTGAGGTTGGCTTTTTCCTATCATGTCTAGAGCCCATCCTCTGAATGGCCAAGGCTTTATGACAGAATATAGGTTGGCTGCTGATACCCTGGGCACTGGCCCATGTTGTTGACAAGCTTCACAACTCTAGGCATATCTGATGCAGTCTTGTAAAATACTTGGCAAAAAATAGCCATATTGATGGATCAACTATCTCATTTTATGCCTGATTGGTGTGCGTCACAGATTCCTTCATGAACTTCTGCCATTGCAAGCTTAGCTTCATTAGTCCCCAAACATTTGAGCAACATACCATCTACCCCTCGTTTAAAAAGCTCTGGAGGCTCACCCCAAAGTATATATCTTCTGGCTTAGAGTTTTAAAGAATTATTTCCTCCTCGATTGGGGTTTTATAGATACTAAATGCTTTGTTCTTTATAATCATCCTTTTTTTCCTTCTCATTGTTGGGAGTGGTGACAATGATATTAAGGACTTCTAAAATTGAATTCTCACACTCAAACTGCAGGCTTGTAATGTTGTTATTTTCTTTAGGGGAGATAGGACTCATTTTGTATCCTGAAGCAACTTATGCCATCAAATTGGCCTGTGGTTAAGGCTTCGAGGTATGCACTTTAATGTGACATCGTCGAATGCCTTTAACAACTGCTTAACTCTATCCTTATAAGGTATCAAAGTAGGGCTAATGCATTTATAGTCTCCTGAAGCTTGGTTTATCACTAACTATGAATCCCCAAGGACTTCGAGGAACTTTACTCCTAAGTTGTTTAGGGTAAACAAACTTCAAACCAAGGATTCATATTCAACCTAATTGTTGGTGTATTCTCCTTCTAGTCTAAAGTTCAGTTCTGTGACTGTCCCTCTTGGAGAAACGATTTCTATCTTTGCTCCGGATCCTTTTTTAGTCTTAGATCCATCAAAATACAGTTGCCAAGGAGCGAGGGAATTGCAATTGTCCTCGTTTTTAGTCTGAATAGGGTGGCAGGGGTGATCAGCCAAGAAATCTACCAAGGCATGACCCTTTACTGATTTCTATGAAACATAGATAAGATTAAACTCACGGAAAGAGAGACTCTATTTTCCGATTCTACCTTTTACCATAGGTCGTGACAACATGTATTTTACTACATCAGTTTGAGCCACGATATACACAACATGTGACAGAAGATAATGTATTAATTTCATTAATGTAAAGTACAATATTAGACATATTTTTTCTATCATAAGATAATTACATTTGGCCTTCTATAAGAATTGACTTAAGTAGAACACTAATTGTTAGTGCGCTTCTTCATTGTCTTGAGCCAATAAGCTTGCAATCAAGTCTTTTGTAGCTGAAATGTATAGCTTTATAGGTTTATCTTTTCTCGGTGTCATCAACACTGGTGGATTTGACAAGTACTCTTTGATCTTCTCGAAGGCTTGTTGGTGCTCTTCTTTCCACTTGAATTCTTCATTCCCCCTCATTCGCAGTATTGGTGAGAATACTTTTATTTTTTCTACCACATTAGAAATAAAACATTTAAGGAAATTAATTTGCCCTATAAATCGTTGTACTTCCTTCTTTGTAGAAGGTGGCTGGGCCTGAATAATTGCCTTAGCTTTGTTCTAGTCTATCTCGATTCCTCGATAATGCACCAGAAATCCCAAAAAATTTCTAGTGCTTACTCCGAATGCTCATTTCAAAGGGTTCATTTTTAATTGATATTTTCTCATTTTGAGAAATCCCTTTTCTAGATTTAGTAGGTGGTTATCGAAATCCTGAGATTTCACCACTATGTCGTCGATATATGCTTCCATAAAATTTTCAATTATGTCGTGGAAAATGTAATTCATGGTCTGCTGGTATGTTGCCCCAGCGTTTTTCAAGCCAAAGGGCATAACCACCCACTCGAACATACCTATTGATATTGGACATCGAAAAACTGTTTTATGAATATCTTTTTCATCAATAAAAATTTGGTTATTACCAGAATGTCCATCCATAAAAGATAATATCCGATGTCTTGCTGCCCCATCGACTGACAAATCAGCTACATGTATGAGATATTCATCTTTTAGAATGGCAATATTGAGATTTCAAAAGTCAATGCAAATTCTCAGTTTGCCATTATTTTTTACCACTGGTACTATGTTCGAGAGCCATTTGACATACCTAGTTGGGTGGATGAACCCTGTTATCAGTAACCTTTCAATTTCCTCCTTGACCTTTAAGATTACCATGTTGATTATTCGTCGAGGTGGCTGCTAAAAGGGAGAGTAGTCATCATTCATAGGCAGTTGATGCTCGACAAGCTTTCTGTCTAGCCCAGACATTTTTGAGTAGTCCCAAGCAAAGAAATCTCTGTATTGCTGTAGGACAGTCGTGATCTTCTCGAATTCTGATGCCTCGAGCTTGGTATTAACGTACGTTACTCGTGGGTCCTCTGTGGTACCTAAATTCACTTTTCTCAAATCGTCTTAGACTTCATCATTTAAATCATCTAATTTGGCAGGGGCCATTCTTAGTTGTTTAACTCCTATGGCTTCATGCTCATAGGGTAACTCTTATGTACTACACTTAGCAAGATATATCTCGACTCTTTTCTCTGTCAAGTACCCTGGTAGTCTTTTCATGGCCATTTTTATAGCCCCTTCTCTCTCTTTGTTTAGGCTAGTCATTCGACTCCTCTTTTCTTTCAGGGCTTGATTTTTCTAACCCTATTGGTGCACTAGGGTTGACTAGTTCTCTGCACAATTCTTTGAATTCTTGACTTACCAAGGTTTCATCCTCTCGAGTTTTCTACAAGGTAACTTCGGTAGGTTTTCTCTCGCTGTTTTGTCTAATCATCTTGATTGTTCCGACATTATCGTAAAAAAGATGGGCCTCAACATTGTTTATTGAGGTTAGGAATGGTTATACTGAAAGTATAAAGAAAATTTTAATTGAATTAAAAGTATAAAGTACAATGTTGGTTACAAAGATACATTCGAATAACAGATTAGCCGTTGTCTATCCTCTTGAAATAGGGAAGACCTCATTGAATCTAATCCTTCGAACAAAAATAGATTAGCCGCTACTCTTTCTCTTGGAAGCACCTCATTGAATCTAGTTTCGCGAATAAGTTAGATTAGCCGATGCTCTTCTCTCTAGAAGAGTTTCGTTGAATCTGGTTATGCAAAAAAGACAGATTAGTCATTGCTTTTCTCTGGGAAGAATTTTGTTGAATCTGGGTCTGCAGTGTAGACGAATCACTCGAAACAAGGGGTTTGAATCAATACAGGGATGAACTACCGCTAAGCTTGTTCTAAAGCTGCGACTACTGATAAGATATGTGATTTTTTGATGATGATTGAGTTTTTTTTTTATGTTTTTTCCCTCATTTATAGAGGTCTATCCATGATGCCACAGTTTCTCTTCCACGTTCATTATCTAAACGTGTTTCAGTTTAAATCATGGGCCATTTCGCTTGTTGATTGGGTCATATATTTCTTAGTGTGATACTGGTGGTAATACAAAATAAATACTAATCTAATCTCCCACTATGGTCGCCAATTTGTTGGTGGTTAACAAAATTCTTTTGTTCTAGAATTAACAGGTGTACGGGTCTTTCCAATTTGGATAATCAAAAGGCTTTCGGGTTCAGTAATGCTTCTAGATCGATGACTTTTACAACAAACAATAACACCCAATACCGAAAGTACAAAGAAAATTTTAACTGAATTGAAAGTACAGAGTACAATGTTGGTTATAGAGATATCTTCAAATAACAGATTAGCCATTGTCTATGCTCTTGAAATGGGGAAGACCTCGTTGAATTTGATCCTTTGAACAAAAACAGATTAGCCACTACTCTTTTTCTTGGAAGCACTTCGTTGAATCTGGTTTCACGAACAAGTCAGATTAGCCAATGCTCTTCACTCGGGAAGAGCTTCGTTGAATCTGGTTCTACGAAAAAGACAGATTAGCCAATGCCCTTCTCCCGGAAGAGTTTCGTTGAATTTGGGTCTATAGTGTAGACGAATCACCAGAGACAAGGGGTTCGAATCACTACAGGGATGAACTACCACTAAGCCTATTTTAAAGCTACGACTACTGATAAGATATGTGATTTGTTGATGATGATTGAGTTTTCTTTTTACTGTTTCTTCCCTCATTTATAGAGGTCTATCCATGATGCCACAATTTTTCTTCCACGTTTATTATCTAACCATAGTTTAAATCGTGGGCCATCTCGCTTGCTGACTTGGTCATGTATTTTTTAGTGTGTTACTGGTAGGGACCCCTTTACACTTTGTTTTCTTCCCGACATGGCTAATTTTCGTAACTGCCTATTTGTTGTCTCTTAATTCCATGTGCCTTCTTTTGACTAGTGGATTTCAAATATGTACTAACACACCGACTTAACAATTTGCCATCCCTACCCAATACTAGGTTGGCACGTGAAAGATGGTAGGGCTCAAGGAATGCTGCACATATGATATATTTTTTTATTAGTGTTTCACTGAGGAAACCCTCCTATCGGTGATGCTAGGGATTACCTATCCATGATCCTAGGATGTAATATTAATCAAACGAAAAAGTAATTAAACAAGAACACCACAAAAACACATGATTTACTATGATGGAAAAACCAGTCACAGAAGCTTTACTATGATGTAAGAAAATATACGCAAAGTGCTTACAACCCTAGTCGCTGAAAAGTACATATAAATCTCCCAAAGATTTTAAGGTTAATCTATCACCATGTAAAAATATGATTCTGTCCTTTGGGCCAGTGGCTTCGCCCCATGCAACCACCAACTCGAGTGGAGTCGTGGCTTGATCACCAGTACCTCCTTGGATCATCAGTAACATGAAGCTCCACAAAATAACAAGTGATAGGCTTTAATGACTCATTCATGACTAAGAAGGAACTTGAGGTGTATTTACCAAATCTTTTTTTTTTTTTTTTTTATGCTTATTTTGGTCAACATGACAGATGCAATTATGCAAGTGCAGTTGGGGCTTCCATGTAAGAGCTATGAGGTGACCTTATCTACTATAGCTACCACTCACTTAAGTAATTTCATTTATTATTTCCTATCATATATGTACACATGCAGTCATCACAGGCGTCAGGAACAGCAGGAATTGAAGAAGGGAGAGTGGAAAACAATAGAGAAGATGGAACTTAGTGATGATGGGGAGGGTGGGAGGGAGTTCTTCCAAGCACAAGCTCATATATGGAAGCATACATTTAACTTCATAAGCTCCATGTCACTTACATGTGCAGTTCAACTAGGAATACCAGACATCCTTCACAACCATGGCCGACCTGTTACCCTCACAGAGTTGGTCGCAGCGCTTGCAGTCCCCCAGACCAAGACCTCTTGCTTGTACCGCCTCATGCGCATACTGGTGCACTCTGGGTTCTTTGCTCTACAAAAAGCCTCTGAAGATCAACAAGAAGAAGGTTATGTGCTCACACCCTCTTCTAAGCTCCTCCTAAAGGATAAGGCCACTAGCTTGTCACCTTTCGTGCTATCGATGCTCGATCCGGTCCTGGTAACCCCCTGGCATTTCTTGGGTGACTGGTTCCAGGGGAGTGAGGCCACACCGTTTGAGGTCGCACGTAAGATGAGCTTTTGGAACTATTTGGGCCAGCAGCCTGAGTTTAGCAAAGTTTTCAATGAGGCCATGGCCTGCGACACACGATTGCTGACGAGTGTGGTTGCTACAGAAGGTAAGTCTATCTTTGAGGGGTTGAGGTCATTGGTTGATGTAGGGGGTGGCACAGGAACTGCTGCAAAGGCCATTGCCGCGGCATTCCCAGACTTGAAATGCACAGTATTTGACCTCCTACATGTGGTTGCTAATTTAGTAGGAAGTAAGAACTTGGACCATGTTGGAGTAGACATGTTTGAATCAATCCCTATGGCAGATGCAATTTTATTTAAGGTATGCAGTTTTCCTTTATTTAATTTCAATCCAAATTCATCTTTGTTTCAATTACAGACTGTTTGGCCTTTGGTTTAAAGGGAATTCTGGATAACATGTCCATCTTGTATTCATTTTGATTCTCTAATATCCCTTAAAGCTTTACCTCATATGTGTCATCCATAACTAGCACACATGCCCATCAGTCAGATTGTTCAATCTATAGGCCACCTGGTCACTTCAAAAAATTGCTCTGATCAGAAACCTTACCTGTTTGATCATTTCCATACCCAAAACTTCATTGACATATTCCCAAAGCAAGAGATTAAGTGGAACCCAAAATTGAGTTCACTTATCGATTGGATGTCCATGATCGATGAAGCATTTGTGTTGATTATGGGTAGAGATTAAATGATAAGAATAAAAAGAACAAAAAGAATTGGGATTTTTTATTTTTATTTTTTTTTGCTTCAATTAAGTTTGATAAGGAGGCTCTGATTGTAATGGTAAATGAATGGCAGTGGACTCTGCATAATTGGAGTGACGAAAATTGCGTGAAGATACTGAAACGATGCAGAGAAGCCATTCCTTCCGAAGGCAGAGGAAAGGTGATTATCATAGACATAGTACTAGGTGACAAGAAAGGAGAGCATGAGGCAACAGAAACACAACTCTTCTTTGATATGTTGATGATGACTGTGGTTGCTGGAAGACAGAGAGCCGAGAAAGAGTGGGAGAAGCTCTTCTTGGTGGCTGGTTTCACTCACTATAAGATAACTCCTATCCTGGGTTTGAGGTCCATGATTGAGGTTTATCCTTAGTGTGCTCTTATCACTTGTTCTCCTGCATGCGCCCAATTAGGAGTAGTAGTACTGCTTGTAGATGCTGTTCTCTATGAATTATAAAATAATGATCCATTTAATATGGTTGATGCATTGATCAGGAACTTCCAAGTTTCAAATTTGAATCAGCGGCTTCCCCAAATGCCAAATATGTACTTTTGATCAATAAAGATAACCCCCTTTTCTTTCCTAACCCTTGAAATCCACTGTTGGGCCATGTCAACTGTTTGTGAGCCACAGGCCCAGTGCCATGCACCAGATCCCTCATGGTCAGATACGGCAGCTAAGAGTTTGTACTCATATGGATCTTGACCCAGCTTAACGACACAAAAGATAATAGAGAGAGAGACCTTTAACATCCAAGTTGATTAGGTATCTTGTCGTAGCCATGTCTCCCCAAAGTGCGATCTGGCTTCTAGCTCGTAAGAGAGGCTGTCGCTTGCCGGTTGGGATTTGGTACCCCTCCTAAAATATCCCCAACCTGTTTCTTACATTTGAGGGGTGTAAATCACTTCTTGATGTGATATGTGGGGCACTCTAGAAGGGGGCATCAAATCTTGGAGCCGTATCCTTCGCGCTACCTTATGATGGCCTGATATCCTCTGCGATGCTCCCCTCAGCAATGCATGAGGGCCAAGGCAGAGGGGAGAATCAATTCACTTTTGGAGTTTTCACCCCTAAAAAATGAATTGATTCCCCCCTCTGCCTCGGCTCCTGAGCGTCACAGAGGGTGACGGTGCAGAGGATATCACTCTCGTTATGATGCTCTACGGTGAGCCACAGATACAAAAAGGGGGTGGGGCCCATACACTTTTTACAGTGTCCCACCCCTTTAATGTCTGTGGTTTATCGTGTCACATCATAAGATGGTGTAGAGGATACAAGTCCCCAAATCTTGAGGGCTCCAAGTCTTTATCAAAGTTAACGTCTCTGTTTCTTTGCGTGCACGGCTTTGGATTTCATTGTCATGAATTCTTAACCGGATTCGCCGTACAACCACCAAATTAATTGTCAGGATCTTATCTAATCCACCGATCCCAGGATGCAATATTAATTAAAAAAAGTTACATATAAACACGTCCAAGGAAGGAGTCGTGGCTTGATCAATAGTCTCAAAATAACGTTAATCCAACTCAATGTAGTTAACGTAGTTCTAAACAGTATACAAGCCAACTGGTGCGTTCCTTGGTGACTTTTAAGGCTTTGCTTCAAATGTTTGGGAATCAAAAGAGTAGAATCGTCTAGTTTTACGTAAGTAAATCATATTTCAAGAAGTGAAACTAGTTTGCAGTAAAATCAATTCAGAAGGGACAGTGGCGGAACCACATGGGGGTAGGAGGGGGCAATGGCCCCCCCAAAGATTTGAAAAAGACCCACAGCCCCCCCTGTCC
>JAOXJP010274488.1:0-19932 GCA_025762735.1 Platanus orientalis
TAATCTCTTCTTCTTTTACTAAGACTCTTTGATCCTCACTTTTAATGCATCTAACATGGTCTAGGTCTCTACATTTCCGATCACTTATTGTAGCAAGTTTATATATACTCATCTCACTATCCCTAGTACCTAACTTATGATAAAGGTCATCATATGCCTTAAATGTATCATCACTTACAACTTTCTTAGCTTCTTTTTTAGCATTTTTAAATCTTTCTAAGTCTTCTATATTCTTAGTCTTCTGTCAATCCTTGTAAAAATGTCTTCTTCTTTTTTTAACTCTAATGGTTGTTTGGACTTCATCATTCCACCACCAAGTTTCTTTGGATGGTTGCACTTTCCCTCTAGATTCTCCAAAAACCTCTTTTACTACTATTTTAATACAATTGGCTATTTCATTCCATATCAAATTTATATCTTCTTCCGAATTCCCTTTCCCTTTGGTTTTTAATTTATCTCTAAATTTGGTTACTTTTTTCTTTTTTAGGTTCCACCGTTTAATTCTTGTGCAATTAATTTCTCGTTTCATTCTTTTCCATATTTTAATACGAACGTCTAACACCATTAGTCTATGTTGTGTAGTTAGACTCTCCCCTGAAATAACCTAAAAAAATGCATGAGATAAAAACTGCAATTCCATCAAACAGAGGTGTGGAGAAACAAAAGACTTCGGTGAATAATCTAAAAATAACATAGATGGTTCAAGTTAACAATAATTTTTGGATTACTCTCTATTGTTTCATTTGACCGGCTAATGAGGCAACTATTCAGTGGATGGAGAAGTACAAGCATTTATAGAAAGTAAGACCAAGGTTTTTGAAAAGAACCAAGTGATAGAATTGTTGTTAATAGTTTTTAGGCTTTATTTTTAGTGTTTTCTTTATGTTTTAGGAGGGTTTTAATAATGAATTTAATGTAATAATGAATTTAATGTAATAAGGCCATTAGAGCCAAGTTAGAAAGTTAGTAGGGAGTTAAAATTAGTTTAGAAGAAGTTTAAGACTATTTTTAGATTTATCAGAATTTTTTTAGAATTTTTTTGGGCTGACCGTACAAGGAATGGGTATTTTGGTCTAATTTGGTCTAATTTTGAGTTTTATTATTATTATTATTATTATTATTATTATAAATAGGTCATAAAGACATCTTGTACGACAGTTGATTAAATAAAGATTTTGGGTAGCTTGCTTAGAGCTATACGACTGGGTTATCTTCTCCATCTCTTATGATTAGGTAAGTTGTTATTGTTCTCCTACTTCTTGATCTCTTCTCTAATCTTTTCTACTCCATCATATCCTTTCTTCACCTTCTTCGTTCTTCTTCTTTTAGTTTTTCTGCAGATAACTTTTTGTTTTCTTCTTAAATCTTCTTCTTTTACCTTGTTTATTAATCTATTTTGTTCCTACCATCACCTATCACTCTCTAATTGTTCTTTACACTTTTCTTGCTAAATTCTTGAAATCTGAAAAATTTCCAACAAAACCCATTTTTTCCTAATTACTCAATCTTCAGCCCATAAAAAGTTAATTCCCTTTAAAAATTATTATTCTGCATCCCCACAAATCTTTCTACTTACTTTTCCTTAATTTTTATTGTCTATTTCTAGGTTTCTTGAAAAACTCATTTTCTTGAAGCCTAAACCCATCCTTGTTCAACCGTACACCCTTACCTTTTGTTTCTTTTAGTTTCTCTTTTATTTATTATTTCTTTTCATTCCATTAACCTTTATTGTGTTGATTGCTTACTATTTAACCACTTTCTTGAAAGGTTTAAGTTTCTTGAATCCTTTCTTTAATTTTCTAGCTTTCTTTAAAATTTAAGAACTTATCTTTATTGCATGGAAATTTATCTTTAAGCTTTGATCATAATTTATTAGTGTAGGAATATTATTACCCTAATATCTTACATCATATTTGGTATCGGAGCTTAAGGTTTTCCAATTAATTCTTATTAGTTGGGATCCTTTCAACAAAAGCCTAATCAATTCTTTTGCTTTGGCAACTTCTTCTGTGACAATTGACATCCATTCCAAATATTTTAGGGTTCTTTCAAGAGACCTAAAATTTATTTAGAGCCTATTTTAGGTGTCTAAATAATTTAAGGGTATATCCTAACATTCTTTAACTTTGCCAAAGTCCTTTCTCAAATAATATTAGGGCTACCCTAATATTCTTTTGGGGTTCCTGAAAGGGTTTTTCCTAACCCTAAATTTCTGAACACCCTAAATCTTTGGTAGAGGTCCCCAAACATCATGGTCACATTGCAACTACATTGTTTGCTATGGTTGATGGGCATGAGACAGAGATTCAGACCAACAAACACGAGTTAACCCAGCTGACAACTAAAGTCGCAGCTTTAGAAACTGAGATGGATACACAGTTCAACAAATCATTGCAACCATTAAAGCATTGAAGAATGAGCCAATGCAAGGAGCAAGGTCATCTAATTCTACTCCAGGATCAAGCCAACAGAGTGAGATTCCCCTTCAGACTGCTTCCCTTAATACATAGCAAGAGATGACATCTTACAGACAGGAGTCAAAACGCAGAGAGATGACTCCACATAATCCCACACATTTTAAGGTTAATAGACACATCAAAGTAGATGCGCCTGATTTTGATGGTAAACAGGGTGTGGATACTTTTCTAGATTGGCAGCACAAGGTCAAATCTTTTTTTAAGATATATGAGGTTTTTGAGGTACGGAAACTACAGTTTGTGAAATCCGAGCTAATTGGTACAACTCGGATTTGGTGGAGCACTTACAAGAAGAGCATGTTAAAGTCTAGCAATGGAAAAGTGACAACATGGGGTGAGATGAAAGTGGCTATAAAAAAAACGGTTTTCTCCCAGGGATTACAAGTAGAGGGCTCAGATTCAGTTATCGCAGCTCAAGCAGAATAATTTCAATGTTAGCAAGTACACCAGACAGTTCTAGCACTTTGCCACCAGATCAAGATTCAGATGGAATGATGAGGTCCTCGTGTCTATGTACAGACAGGGTCTCCATTTGCAAGTGTCACAAGGTCTTTATTATCAGTATTATTCTTTAGTTGATGAGGCTATTCAAGTAGCCTACTAAATTGAAGATAATCTCCAGATCCATAGGAAGACTTATGTAGATGCTAATGCCTCTTTAAGCAGACAGACTAGTAGGCTTCAGCAAACCAGGATATCTTCTCCGCCCAGGACATCACGACAATTCTCTCCATTTAGATCTAGAGGTTCAGAGGGATCTGTATTGTAGCCAAAGGGAGATCAGTGTTATAACTGCAAAGGCTATGGGCATCATAAATCTCAATGTCCAAGCAAGTTTATGAGCCTTACTGAAAAAAAATCAGTAGAGAAGGATAAACTAGAAGAAGTATATGAGCCAATTGAGGACATGGTTTCAGAGTACGAGCAAGAATTAGCAAAGGAAGCTAAGGAAAGAGAAGCCAGAGGATTTTCAAGATTGATGCACCCCATGTTCATGATGTAGAGGATATGTACAATGCAAATAAAGCTGAAGAATGAACGATTTACTTTTCCATGACAGCCGACACCACATGATGGACCAGGAATCCTTGGACCTCTACCCCAACTCGATGGGGTTGAGTTTTTTAAGAGGGGGGAATTGATGAAGCATCTCTTCAGTGGATGACAAAGTACAAGCCTTTATAGAGGCCAAGACCAAGGTTTTTGAAGAGAACCGAGTGATAGAGTTGCTACCCGCAGTTTTCAGGTTTTATTTTTAGTATTTTCTTTATATTTTAGGAGGGTTTTAATATTGGATTTACTATAATAAGGTCATTAGAGCCAAGTTAAAAAGTTGGTAGGGAGTTGGAATTAGTTTAGAAAAAGTTTATGATTGTTTTAAGATTTATCAGAATTTTTTAGCTTTTTTTGAGTTGACCGTACATGGGATGGATATTTTGGTTCAATTTGGTCCAATTTCCAGTTTTTTTATTATAAATAGGTCATAAAGACCTCTTGTATAATATTTAATGAAATAAAGATTTTGGGCAGCTTACTTAGAGCCGTACGGATGGGTTATCTTCTCTATCTCTCATGAGTAGGTGAGTTGTTCTCCTACTTCTTGATTTCTTCTCCTCTAAACTTCTCTACTCCATCAAATCCCTTCTTCACCTTCTTCTTTCTTCTTCTTTAAGTTTTTCTGCAAAGAACTTTTTGTTTTCTCCTTAAATTTTTTTCTTTTACTTTCTGTATTAATCTATTTTGTTCCTACCATCACCCATCACTCTCTCATTGTTTTCCTCATTGTTCTTTACATTTTTGTGCTAAATTCTTGAAATCTAGAAAATTTTCAACAACTATTTTTCTAATTACTCCATCTTCAGCCCATAAAAAGTTAATTCCCTTTAAATATAATCATTCTACATCCCCACAAACCTTTCTACACACTTTTCCCCAATTTTTATTGTCTATTTCTAGGTTTCTTGAAAAACCCACTTTCTTGAAGCCTAAACCCATCATTGTTCAACCATACACCCTTACCTTTGGATTTCTTTTAATTTCTCTTTTATTTCTTATTTCTTTCATTCCATTTACCTTTATTGTGTTGATTGCTTACCATTTGACCACTTTCTTGAAAGATTTAAGTTTCTTGAATTCTTTATTTAATTTTTCAGCTTTCTTTAAAATTCAAGAACTTATCTTTATTGCTTGAGAATTTATCTTTAGGCTTTGATCTTAATTTATTAGTGTAAATATTATTTCCCTAATATCCTACATCACCGGCAAGATGCAAATTGGCTGTTTTCTGTTTCTTTTTCTTTTGTTTGGATATTTCACACAAGAATGGTTTTATTGACAACAAATCAGTCGAGAATTACCTTACAATGTCTTGCTGCAATACTAAACCTGCCAATTTCCTTGTGAAGATTGACTGTCTGATTCAAGCATGAGATAGCCTCTGCAAAGCACCCAATATCACTAGACAGATAGAAGATGATTTTTTAGCTATAATATGTAAAAGCTAAAATGCATGTGATAACACAAATTGAAATGGACGTAGAAGTTTTTTTTTTTCCTTTCATGTTTACAAAATGGTAACTTTCCTCATTCAGAAATGGTAAATTATGCAGTTTAGGTATCAGATTCATGACAAAATGATATTAGTCTCAATCATGATTCTATATAATGTAAAGCTAAAGAAAACAAGGATAATATCATTGGTTCTGTGATTTTCAGAATAGTGAATTGATCTCATGATGAAGAGAGGAATCTTTCAAAATCAATTTAAGATAGCACTTATAATATGAGGAACAAAGGTAGGTCATGAACATTTCAATCTGAAGGAAGTTATACAAAGTCACACTATGCAGATACACAAGAACAAATAATAAGGAGAAGAATCACTGCTAACTCTATATCACCAAGTTGGACCCGAATCAACTCTCTAAATATCATAAGAAACTTAATGGTCTAAGAGAACAACAGAGTTTTTGTTTCATACTAAAACAAAGTATAGAGAAAAAAATGATATGTCACAAATTGAATCCCAGTCATACCAGCACAGTTCCATGTCATGATAGAGTCACTGTGTGACTCTATGTGCATTTGGAATGGCTCCTAGATCAAACACAATTTTTTTTTTATTGATAACAAAAGAGTGTACTTCTTTTGCTTACCAGAAAAAAAAAAGTTTACATATTTTGGACAATAAAATAGGCAGTCTTCAACTTCTTTTGAGGAAACAGAAAGGGGACCTTTTTTCACAAAAAAAGAAATTCCACTACCAAGTCATTCCTTGAGGAAACAGAAGGGGGAGCTTTTTTCTTCTTTAGCTTATTAATTTGGTGATGCAGAATGAGAAACAGCCCATATTCAAATTTGATATGCTTATACTGTAATGCAAGGATATCAGAGACTTGCTCCTACATCATTTGGCAATTCTTTTTCCTCAATTAGAAGAATTAAATACTTGATCCTTCCCTGGAAATCAATAAAATCCATTAAATTTTTTTGAACCAAATAACTGCAAAACAAAGACTCAAGACACAAAACCTCCAGCAAGGCTTCTTATACACACAAAGCCTTCCAGAAGTTAATCCAAAATAATGGATTAACGACAACTTAAGAGTCAAGATATAGACCTTCTATAGGATCCTCCTTCACCAAAAGCCTATGGGAAGTTAATCCAAATATCTGAAAAATGATAACGAAAAGTCATGAACCATTCTGGCCTTCTTTACGGCTCCTCAGACTAGAAGGTTTCTCACTCCTTTATGGGGTTCTAGATGGTAGTTGCATCTAGACTGTCCAACTTTCTATAGAAGATGACAACCCAAAGGAAAATTAACCATCTTCTACCAAACATTATTTAATAGTTTTAAATTATAATGCCAACCAAGTATTAAAGAAAGTATGTCTATTCAAGATACATCTTTTTGGAGGTCTGTGACCAAGAATTTATTTTCAAAAATCCCATCCTTAGATAGCATTCTAACACAACATAAGTTAAAAGGAGAAAATGGTCATGAAACTTCAGTTTCCATATCTCTCCCTTATTTTGGATTTTTGAGTTAACAAGAGATGGTTCTTGATTGATATTCCCAGTTCACATGTGGCAAGAAGTACTAACAAGGCATAAAGGTCTATTTTTCCACATCAAACCTTAGATCTTTACTTCTACCTTTTTTTTTTTTTTTAATGATGAATGAAAAGCTTTATTAGAGAAGAAAGGATAGACATTCTCAAAAGAAGAAGAATAAGAAGGGGAAGGGGGAAGAGAACAAAAAAAAACCTCCACTATATTACATCCTATAATCCCATTCCAATCCTTTCTAAGATCCCCATGCTGAATATGTGAACAGCCCTTACAAAGAGAAGTCCACCAAACAATTTTCTCTTTAATCCGATTATGGATTTGAAAAGAATGCTCCGTGAAGCCCTCGAATACCCTGTTGTTCCTCTCCAGCCAAATGGACCAACATACCGCTGCAAGAACTAGCTTCCATATCACATTTTCTCTTGGACTCAACGTCTTAGTCTTCCACCCATAAGGAGAGTGGACAAATTTGGAGGAGGCACCCTACAAATGCCCAAATCCCTGACCACTCAATGCTAAACTTCCCATGCAAAAGGGCAATGAATGAGGACATACACCATTGGTTTCCCATTTTTGTAGCAAAAGTAAAGCCCTTCCTTCTGCAACCTATCAATAGTTGAGATCTTCCCAAGGGATGTGGTCCATAAAAAGAACTGAACATTGGGGGGACTGGGTCATAAAATCTTTACTTATGTTGTTGGTCATATAGTTTAAATATTTATGCATTCTTAAGTGTGATGCCTTAGGATGGACACTTTCAAACATAATGGCATAAATTAGTTGTGAAACCATGGATAAATCTTTGCATAAGATGGGATATAGTAGATATGACTGTTAAGCATCAGTGGAGCCCCATTAAGTTAGTTGAAATAGGACATCTAATGAGGACATCAGGTCCAGGCACGAGTTCCAGGTCAACCAAAGGAGGCACAGGAGAGATGTGCCCTTATTGTGGTTCCAATAAAAAAAGGGCGACCCAGTACACGAGGCTCCCGCTAACGCGGGGTCTGGGGAGGGCAAGATGTACGTAGCCTTACCCCCATTTCTGGAGAGGTTGTTTCCGTGTTGTGGTTCCAATAGAGTTGTATTTTGTTATTTTAGTTTATTTATGTTTCTTATTGAAGGGGGACACATGTTTGTGAGGGTATTTCAGTCTTTAATAGTTGTTTGGGATATTTTCATTATTATTTGTAGTTAGGGGGTATTTTGTTGTGAGGGTAGTAGACATAGAAATGTTTTTGTCTACTTTCTATTTTGTGTAATTTGCCCTAGCCGTGGGACTTTATTTATAGAGCCCATGATTAGGCCTTTCAACTCATGCACTAATATTTGAATTTTAGCTCACGTTACTCTCTTCCTCTTCTCCTTCCTTGTTTACAGGTTGAAGAACCCTAAAACCCTGGAATGGGACTAGGCCCCCACTTACTTTAACATTAGTAGTAGAGGCTACTCCCTCCCTTTGGGTTAAAGGTTCTTCTCCCATCTCTTTCTTCTTTATACTCCCTTTGGGTTAAAGGTTCTTCTCCCATCTCTTTCTTCTTTATACTTTTTTTTTCTTCAGATTTTTTTTAGCTAAAACAAGAAATTGCACGAAAATCACTACTACAACCCCAGTAGTAGACCTTCGTTCGAATCAACACTTCTTGGGCCATCCTAAGTGTTGGATGACACTTCCTATTGCAGACCCCAACTGCAACCTACAGTTTTGAAGAAGATATAAGGGCTGAGTTCAAGTCCTAGGCGTGAGAACCAACTCAACTGATTTCAGGAGATCATCTCCAGATCCTCCATAATCAAGTTTTGATTGGTTTAAGGTCTCCTAGAATATTCCAAACTCGTGTATGATCCATCATCCAACAACCATCCAACTGATTTTTCAGTTATGAAGAAACTCCATGGCTAACATCCCATGCCAGGCGTGAATTTGACAAAAAAGGAATTTGCACGAGATTGCACACTACTCTCCAAATACTAAGGCTTTGGTCAAAGGGTCTTCTCCAGGCCTCCCTAACCCCTGCACAATCCATCAGGAAGCATCCAACCATTAAAAATTTGAATATTTGAAATATTGTGGCCGTTGGAGACCTTCCCAGGCATGAATACAGACTAAAAAGGTGTCTATACGAGAATGCCCCCCGACATCAGAATACAGGAGCTTTGTTCGAATGGCTTCTTCCTGGGTATAACAGACCCCTAGGCAATCCTCGAGGAGGTGTCCCACATCAGAAAAAAACTTTTCAAATAAAAACCAAAGGCTAGGTTTGTAGGGTCTGGCGGCACACCCTGTTTTGAGGGTGACTTTTCAAAAAATTTCAAAAGAATGAAGTTCGGCCAATCTCTTATGAGATTCTTCATGCATTCATGCTAGAGGACTGAAATCAAGCCATACACAGTGAAATCAAGGTATTATTCCTCTCTTTTGGCTCTCTTTTCAAATTCCTAAAAGTAGGGACTTTTGACATGATGTGGCATATGGCCTATAACTAAGTTTCAACTTCCTAGCCTAAACAGACAATCAGTATAATAATTTTCCAAGCCTAACCATATTTAAACATATCTTTCAACCTTTTCTGGTTAGTCCCTAGTTTATTGGATTGTTTTCCTTTATTATGGCCTAAGTCGGGCGCATTTCTGAGAAAATTTTCAGTTATCATATTTTTTTGGACATAGCCCTAATTTTCCATTCCCCAATTTGGATTATTGCTCAAGCATCTTATTTAGGTTTTTAATTGTTTATTATTTTATAAACCTTAATTCTTTTAATGCATACTGAATCAATCTCATGAGCTACTTGAATTTGGGTTAGAATTATGTAAGTTGGACTCTCGTTTATTTCTCTTTATTACTTTAGTAATTTTATTCATCTCGCCTGTGCACACAGTCACTATCCTACATATATGCTACATCAACAACTCCCGTCCTTGCAAATATCTTCTTTTAACTAATGATTCAAAATATATACTGTCAAAGTTTGTGACAGATATCCAAAAAAAAGTTTGTGACAGGTCACATCACAGTTTCATGGGAAGAAAATCTGTGGGACATAATACATTTAATTTTGGAGTACCCAACAACTCCCTTGTGGTTTGCAATCTTCACCTTAAAAAACTAAGACTACAATGATCTTGTGCATATTTGATTTAACGTATCTATTCTATTGTGCCAAAGAAGCTAAGCTGAGCACAAATAATGGGCACATGTAAATTACAAGGAAATGGACAAGGTATAGACTACATCATTAAATTTGAGAATTAGAACTCTGTGAATTAGACTGACATTCAAAAATAAGAAACTTATGTCAGTGAGCCAATAGTATAAAAACCTTGAGCAGAGATTTTTTTGTAACATTTTGCAGCATCCACATAGGTTGAAGCAGCTTCATGCTTGCTTTCCAACTGTACCCAGGATAATCAACTGCTTCATAAAGGTTCATCAAATAAATGATTAACCAAACGATATCCAAACGATATGCAAAGCACTAACCTTCAGATGGCAATTAGCCAATTTGATGTATACAGGTCCAGCTTTATCCCCTGAAAACCCATACATTTGAGGCCTTAGCAAGCGAGTAATATGAACTTTTTACAAAGGTGACATCAAATTCAAACAATTAACTCCTCAATTTACTTGATGCCAAAAGAATCACACTGATTTTGAGAATCTTTCAAAATAAAATAAGGTCAATGCATTTTCAAAACTATATTAGCAAAATGAGAACCAAGGTTCAATGAGCAGCTAAACAAATTATGCAAAACTTAGTCAAGAATCAGTAGTCTATGAGAGCAGAAATTCATTATAATCCAAGCCTTGTCTCCTGTTCCACAATTCCTTTCTACTCGGGGCCATATAATTTGTGAAAGATCTCACATGGCTTATCATTTTTTTCTGAAGTTCTGGATGAAATATTATCCTGTAAATAAATCAAAATAGAGAAAAAAATTAAAAGAAAACGAAATTGAAAGTAAATACCAATCTTCAAAATGTCATACCGTGTCAGTAAATGTCAGCCAACATGTGTCTATTTCCAAGAGTTCAACAGGAAAACCTAACGCAATAAGAAAATACCAAATGTCGAGCCATATTTTGTCATGTCATTACATGTGTGACACATATCGCGGTTGAGAAGTCACAAAATGTGTTAAATTTTAGCACTGGCAAAACAGTGAGAGTAGTGCAAAACATAGGAGAAAGTGAAAGATCTACTTGAAGTTCTGATTTTCAAGGTGAAAAATGTACTGGTGGGGGTGAGGTCCCAGTGGTGAAAGATGTATTACCAGCTTCAGACCTCTACCTCAAGAACAGGTGAAGAAAAGCCAGTAGCGCCACGGTTATCCAGCTCCTATCCAAATCTCGAGTCTTTGACTCATCTGAAGGAGCCAGAGTGTCTAGGGAGGATAGTTAAAGAACTAGAAGTTACAATGCTGTAGCCAAAGCGTGGACATGGATAGAAGAGTGAGCTGCATGGTTAGGTTTAGAGGGTTAAAAAAATCATCTACTAGCTGACAAAGAAAGGGTGGAGGATAGAATAGACTTTTTGCAGGCTTGCCCGTTTGGTTGGTTAGACAAAGTATCTAAGAATTGTTTGTCAAATGGACACTACCTAATCATTTTACCATCCAAGAGGGGGCCTGCAGGTGCTAGAGAAAAGTAGTTTGGAGTCATCAAGACTGTTGCTAAATGTTTGGAACTCAAGCGTTGGGTGTGAGATGGCATAAGCTAAAGAAAGGAGAAGGTATGGATTTTTGGTATTCCACTTCATCTAGGGGGCTGTGATGTAGAACCAAATGGGGAAATCTGATATTTCTTCATCAAGGTTTAGCGTTTATTTGTGAGGCGATTGGGCTTGCCTGAGTGACAATCAAGAACTTTAGTGGAAGAGGAGGAAAGAACTTCGAATTTCATGGTCCTGATTTCAATGGACTATCCTTCAATGAGATCTCTTTCAATAACCAGGACCGGTCGGAGAGGCCACCTGTTGAGGTCAAAGTTATTAAAGATAGAGGAGTTTATTGGGAATAAGGCATCTGGTCCAGATGGCTGCAATAAGGCATACATTAAGAAATTTTTTTTTTTATAATTGACAACTTTATTTAGAAAGAATAAAAAAAAGAGCTACAAAATATCAAAAGGAACACAAAAACCAGTAAAATCATCACAAGAAATCCATCGGCATATCATCCTCACAGAAAAAGAAAGGTAAACCCACTCCCCAATTGACCAGTTTGTCAGCAAGGGGATTTTGTTCCCAAGGGATATGAGAAAAAGTAGTGCCTAAGACCAGTGAAAGATCCCTAATCTCATTCAACAAATGACAAATCTTTCACGAACCATTTCCCTTGTCTGCCCCACAATCAACAACGGCAACCGAATCACCCTCAACAAAGCAACCAAACAATCCCATTTTCCTTAGCTCCTGAAGACCCATAGACTCAGCTTTGATCGAGTCACAAACTCCCAAAGGACCACAGCCAACACAAATAATGGCACTCCTATTGTCCCTTATAACATACCCAAAACCTGCCGACCCTGGGTTTCCTTTAGAAGCACCATCAAAATTGAGTTTCATACAGCCTACTCTTGGAGGAACCCACTACAAAGGCAATCCTTTCCTCATATAAGGGGAGGAGGAGATAGATGTGACCCAATCCCGCATAAACATTGAGAAAGAAAGACCTTTGAATTCCTTCATGACAAAACACCAGCCACCCACGTCTCTAATGATTGAATTAACTCATTAGCCTCTCCATTCTTACCTTCAAAAATTATGTTGTTTCATTCCTTCCATATCCCCCATATAATCCCATGAAGTAAGCACCTCCAAAAAAGTTTAGCATGATCACATAGCCCATTGCTATTCCATGGCTCAATAAGATGAACCGCTTCCTCTGGCATTGCCCATGGACGATTCAACTTTGGGAAAAAATAGAACCATACCCTCCTTGAGAATCTACAATGGATCACATGTTTGTCTACAAAGAGCACACTATTGGGGATTAAGAGACAAAAAGGGCTTGCATTGTTGAAGCATGTCCACTATGTTGGCACGATTTAGGGCCACAATCCACAAGAAAGCTTTCACCTTGGGAGGAAGGGGAGGTTTCCAAATTTTAATAGGCGGGAAAGACTTAAGAGAATTCGGGTTTGATACTAATGCCGAAAAGAAAGACTTTGATGAAAATTTCCCCGAAGACTAAAGGAACCAAATCTTTCTATCAAGCACATAAATTGAAAGATAGACTTCATTAAGACAACAAGATAGAAGGTTCTCTAAAACATCTACTTCCCAATCAAATAGGTCCCTGGTAGAAGTAGGTTCCAAGACGGCCCAGAATTAGAATGGGAAATTACTTCATGGATATACACATTCTTTTGATAGGACAAATGAGATAGCCTAGGGAAAGAGGATGACAGACTTTGGTCACCCCACCAAATGTCCTTCCAACATGTAGTAGACCTCCCATCTCCTATAGCAAGTCTTACATGGGGGGAAAACACCTGGAAAATAAGAATGATATATTTCCAATACAAAGACATTGATGCGGAGGGCATGGAAGAACAATCCCATCCATTTGAGTCCATGCCATATTTACTGAGAATTATGGAGTGCCATAAGTTGCCATAGTAGAATCGCTAAAGCCATTTCTTGAGAAGTGCCACATTCCTTGCTTTAAGGTTACCCATCCCTAAACCTCCTTTAGACCTAGGCTTACAAACCTCAGACCATTTACAAGGTGATCCTTCCTCTCATTAGCACCTTCCTATAAGAAGTCCCTTTGTAGTTTTTCTAGCTTGAGCGAGATCTTTGCAAGCATTCGAAATAGTGACATATACTAAACGGGCACATTAGGCAAAGCCGCTTTTATTAGAGTAATTCTTCCACCTAAAGAGATAAGATCTCTTCCATCTAGCCAGCTTCTTTTGGACCCTCTCCACCATCGGGTCCCAAAACAAGATAAATCTAGGAGAACCACCCAGAGGACGACCAACATATTTTAGAGGCCATACCTCCACTTTACAACCCATAATTTTTGCAAACTCCTCTAGCAATGGATCCTCCACATTAATGCCCACGATACTTGATTTTGTGAAGTTGACCTTTAACCCTAAAATTGTCTCAATGATCATCAGGAGGTATCTTAGATTCCAAACATGTTCCTTATCTGCCTTGATGAAGCAAATGGTATCATCTGCAAATTGAAGATGGGAGATAGACACCTCATCATGTCCCATGGAGAATCCCTCAATAAGAGAACACTCTTAAGCTTTTACCATTAAGGCACTAAACACATCAGCCACCAGATTAAATAGAAGAGATAGAGGATCGTCTTGTCTCAATCCCCTAGAAGAACCAAAGAACCCTTTTGTTGAACCATCCAACATAATTAAAAAATGTGGATTGTCCAAACAACCTAAAATCCATTGAATCCATTTCTCTCCAAATCCTTTCTTCATAAGAACCCATTGAAGGAATCTCCAATCCACCTTGTCATAGGCCTTCTCATGATCAATTTTGTAAACCAAACCTAAGCTTCCATTTTTTTTCCTCCAATCCACACATTCATTGGCTAAAAGAATCTCATCTGTAATTTGTCTTCCCTCCACAAACACACTTTGAGTGTTTAATGTAACTTTATTCATCACCCCCCCCCTTAGACCTAATGACAGAACTTTTGGAATGATTTTATACTGGCTACAAACCAAACTAATAGGCCAACAATTTGAAAACTGCAACACTTTCTCCTTTGGAATTAGGACAATAAATGTAGCGTTGACACCTTTGTTGATGGTACCCTGTGGTGCATCACAATAGGGAAGATACCTAAATTGATGTAAGATATCCCAAGAAGTTCAAATAATTATTAAAATATAAGTGCATAAGCAAATAAATTAAGAATTCAAAGTTTAGAACTTCAAGTAGCCACGAAATAAGAAAAAACAGAGAATAGAATAGCAGAAATAAAGTTTAGAAGAATATATGATGAAACAACAACAACAACAACAACAACAGCCTTATCCCAACTATTTGGGGTCGGCTACACGAATCCTGTTCCGCCATTCCACTCTATTTAGGGCCTTAGAAGAATATATGATGAAAAGAAGGAAAAAAAAAAAAAAAAGTCCTAAAAGGGTATTTATGTAATTTTGGATAGAAAGTCTAAAAATTATGAACATGCCCCTTTGACGCATCAGAAAAATTAGAAATTTTCTAGATCAGCAATGCAGAGTTCAGAGGGTCTACAGTTAAATTTCATGAGATTTGGACAAGTTTTGATAAGCCAAATCATGAAATTTTGAAAATAGAAGATTCTTTAATGGAGGTTTTGATGAAAATCAATAGGAAATATTTAGAGGAAAATAAGATAATAAAGAATATATAAGAAGAGAGAGAGAGAAGGAGAGATTAAGATAGAAGGAGAAGATAAGAGAGATACCTAGGAGAGAAGATGTGAGAGAGGGGAAGGGTGAGAGCTACTCATGTGTGCACCTAGGTGTGCTTCAACCTACATGGAGAGAAAGGGTAGCCTAAGAGATTGGCATTAACCCTTGGAGAGGAGAACATGACCACAACCACAACTTGGGAAACCATCCAATAATTCAACAAAATTCTTCACTGTAAAATATAGGGAAGGGGGTGCCTTTAAATAGGCTTATAAAATTCATAATAATAAAAACTTGTAAAATTTAGAAACTTTTAAAAACGTAATAGATTTGCTAACCAAACTTTTCTAAACTATAAGACTTCTAAATAATCAACTTTCCTAAAATTCAAACTACTAAAGACTAGGAAACAAAGTGGCCGTCTACCAGCTTGTGTGGCGCCCCTTTGTTGGAGCCTCACTAAATGACAAAATAATGAGTTGTAAACTAGCACACAAAATTCCCCACATTGCCCTTGGCTTTTAGTCTTATTACATAAAACTCATGCATAAAAGAAAAACCAAACTACCTTTGGCACAAAAGGCCTTATTACAAAATTTTCCTATCCCTTAAACAATTAAAACAACTCATGCATATCACAAGACTTGAACCTTACTTTCTTGTGTTGTGGCACATACAAGAGTCTCTTCTTGTTGTCTGCATCACCCTAATCATAAAATTTATCAAAGACTTTAAGCAAATCCTCATTAACTATATCCCAACGTTCCTAATAGAAAAAACATAGAAAAACCATCCGACCTGAGGGACTTATCACCCACCATGCTTAAAACAGCGTTACAAATCTCCTCTTCTGTAAACCTTGTTTCAAGACCTCTCCTTGAATCTTCCTCCTAGCAGTCCAAGAAAAGATTGTCAATAACTAGCATCTCCCTTGACTCCTTTAAATACAACCAACCATAAAAATCAATTGCAGCATCTTTGATCTTGTCAAGCTCCTCCCCTTCCACACCATTAATTCTCATCTTAGTGATCAAGTTCATCCTCTTTTTACCATTCACCACTTTGTGAAAGAATCTTGTGCTCCCATCCCCCTCTTCGAGCCATTCGCATTCTAAAGAATTCCATCATAAGTTTCAGAAAGAAGTGTAAACGCAACCTCATGGCTTTGTGTAGGAGACATCTAGGATTTTAGGCGGAATAGTTAAGTGGCCAACTTCTACAAATTAATGATTGCCAAATTTGTAACCTTCGCTCATGCAGTCGGATTGGTGGAAGGATCCGCCAAAGTGTAGGCACCTTTAAGTCACACCACAACACCTATGTGTTTCAAATGAGAGAAGAATTCTTGAATTTTATTGATGATTTTCATAATACAAGGGGGAGGTCTTTAAAAAGGCCTCATAGCAATCTAAATAAAGTAGTTCTCTATTTTTTTTGGTACATGGATTTCTTTTCCTAAGTTAGATATTCAATGAATCTAGATATAAGCCAAATAAAGGAATTAAAGCCAAATAAATGAACTAAATTAGAATCTAGACAATTATTCTAATCAATTCAATCATGATTTAATGCTTATTTATTCGGATGATGGCTACACATAGTTGGTGAGGATTTAATATCTTATTTGTTTGATTGGCTGTTGCACACGGCTGGATTGGGTTGGGCTTATTAGACCAGATGTGTGTTTATTCTTGGGCTTTACCCATGAGTCTTAGAACCACTTAATATGGGCCGGCTTGCATCATCTCTACCCCTCTTGAAAGGACTCAACTCCAGCGAGTTGAAAGCCTGATATTGCTCATAGAAGTCAAGAGTAAGTCACTGAAAGTCTGTCATTGTAATCCACGTAGCATCAGAAGGTGGTCATCCTTGACAACAGACAAAAAACTTTTGATAACTACCTTGATGTGTGAAGACAATTTGGTCATCAAGAACATCAGTGATCGTGTCCTTAGCTAGTGGAATGACTAGAAGTGTGATAGCTTGCTCTTCGTTGTCTTCACCAGCAAAGTACCCATGGTAAATAGTAAAGTCTTCCAAATTAAATCCATGAGTGATAATTAAATCTAGTGGAAGATCTAAAACATAAGTGTTGGCACTAATCTTAAGGATTTTGATTGGATTTGCATTGTGAGGATAGAACTTCTTTGAAGAACCAAAGGGTAATCGTTCAGACCGAATTCGGACCATCACCATGTCACCTTCCTTGAATTACAAGATGGCATCTTGCATCTATGTGTTGGTTATAACTCTCATTACTTGCAGTAATATAAAGACGAACTTCATCATGAGCTTGCTGCATATGACAGATAAAATCATTAGCATCTGCAATTAGTCTCATTTCTATGGGTAGAGGAACCAAGTCAACTGGAAAGCGTTGACGAATACCAGTCACCGCTTCAAAAGGGAACATCCCTTTAGATTTGATGACTAAATTATTATAGGCAAATTCAGCCATAGCCAACACAAGGTCTCACGTAGTCATATGATCACGGACGAGGCACCACAATAACTTACCCAAGTTGTGGTTTACTAATTCCGTTTGACCATTGGTCTTAGGATGGTAGACAATGGAAAATTGAAAGTTCGGTTTTCGTTGCCATCCAAAGGGTCTTCTAGAAGTAGCTCATGAATTTGGTGTCACGATCTAACACAATCGTCTTTGGAAGTCCATGAAGACGAACAACCTCTCAAAAAAATAATTAAGCAATCTTAGAGGCATTTGCTGACGTTGAAAAAGGTATGAAATAAGCCATCTTTGAAAGTCAATCAACCACCACGAATACTGAGTCAACTCTTCGAGTAATCGTTGGCAAACCCAAAATAAAGTCCATGCTAAGATTTTCCTATAGAGTATGTAGGACTGGCAGTAGCTGATACAATCCACTATTTTTCTTTTGACCCTTAGCTAGTTGATAAACTTGGCATAACTCGCAAATTTTTGTAACGTCTGTTTTTAGGCAGGGCCAAAAGTACCTATAACCAATGAGTGCTAAGGGCCTTATCACGACCCAAGTGACCATTACATCCTCCAACATGCAATTCTCTTACGTGGTTGGCAAACAAAGTTGCGTCCGTCGAAACAAATAGTCATCATGAATGTTGAAGTGTGAATGTTTCGTATGCTCTCCACTAAGAATGTCCATGTAAATACATTCGAAATCTCTATCTTCAGATTACTCATGACTTTTCAGAATACTCACGACGTATCTCTTCAATCATAGAATAGTGATTGACAAGGCTAATAACAAGTGTGCACGACAGCTCAATGCATTAACAACTTGATTATCTTTGTCAGCCTTGTGTTGAATAACAAAAGAGAACTGTAGATAGGCACTCAATTTGACACGGCGAGCACTCATCTTTTGTTGAGAGTTTAAGTGCTTAAGTGATTCATGGTTAAAGTATAAGACAAACTCTTTGCCAATTAAATAGTGTCACCAATGTTGAAGTGATTGAACAACAACATAAAACTCCAAGTCATACGTAGAGTACCATTGCTTTGCATTTGAGCGCTTTTCACTAAAGAATGCTATTGGATGACCTTCTTAACTAAGTACTCCACCTATGCCAATGTTGGAGGCGTCTCAACTTAACTTAAATACCTTTTGGATCTTTTGGAGAAGTATCGTCTAGGGGACAATGAGCTGAACGACGAGATGATTTGCACTTTGAATGGGGAGGAGAAATTTTCGGTTAAATCCATGTATGAGGGATGTGCTCCACTATTACACCATCCTTCCCAGATGATTGCATATGGCATCCACACATTCAGCTAAAAGTTTCCTTCCTTCTGTGGGAATTGTGGTGGAATTGAGCCCTGACGATTGATAATTTGATAAGAAGATGGATGATTATTCCAAATTGGTATTGTTTATGCAGGAACGATATGGAATCGGTCGATCACGTGTTTCTACATTGCCCATGAAGTCAAGTTTTTTGGAATCATTTTCCTCATCGCTTTGGGGTTGTGTGGATCCAACCGGAATCCATTAAAAATCTTTTAGCTTGTTGGCCGAATCAAGGGAAAGGGCATAGGAATGGGCTTAGTAGGCAGCTGTGGCTCATGACACCTACTGCGATTTTTTGGGCCATTTAGGAAGAGTGCAACAGAAGGACCCTTGATAATTTGCTGAAAGGATTTCAAAACATTCTTGATGTCATTCTTGCTAGACTATATAACTGGCTGTTTGTAAGCCAAAAGAGGGAGGGGCCTCCTTTCAGCTATTGGATCTATGATTGAGACTCTATCATCTCTCACCTTTAGAGCTTGTGCCCCCTTTTCTTTTTTGTTTCTTCGCTTTAGGTCCTGTAAGAGCATCTCTCATGCTGCATTCTCATTTTTTTTATCAATAAAATTACCTTATCTCTTTCAGAAAAAGAAAAAAAAATTCTGTCAAATGCTCTTGTTGCAACACTTGACCATCGAAATTCTCTTTTTTTCATGCAATCAGTAATCGGAATCATGATGCTGCTAAAGTTCTACACAAAACGTCTGTAAAAGATAGCAAGTCCATGAAAGCTACGAACCTCCGAGATAGTAGTTGGTGTTGGCTAGTCAACAATGACTTTCACCTTGATAGGGTCCACTTCTACACCTTGTGATGAACCAATGTACCCTAGGAAGACCACCGAGGTACTCATAAGGTACACTTTTTGAGGTTGATATAGAAACATTAACGGTGAAGGACTCTGAAGTTGTGCCCCAAGTGATCGAGAAGTTCCTCTTTGGACTTACTGTACACAAGAATATCATCAAAGTAAGCAACAACAAATTTGCCAATAAAAGGGAGAAGCAATTGTGTTATGACACGTATAAAAGTGCTAGGTGCATTTATAAGACCGAACGGCATAACAAGCCACTCATACAAACTGACCTTTTTCTTGAATGCCATCTTCCATTCATCACCAGTTCAGATGCGTATTTGATGGTATCCGCTTTGAAGATCTATCTTGGAGAAAATGCTAGCATCCGGCATTAAGTTTAACATATCATCGAGC
>JAOXJP010274499.1:0-11146 GCA_025762735.1 Platanus orientalis
CATCACTTATTTTCAGATTTCCCAGAGCAGCTTTTATACTAAAAGAAGATGGGAAAACCTTTGAAACAAAAAGTAATCAAATAAGAATCAACAGAATATAATCAAATAAGAATCAACAGAATATAGTCTAGAAAAGCCCAACTCTATATCAAAAGCATGCTCCAGCAAACCTTGATATCAGAACGCAGATTGTTTTGCGAAAAAGTAGCCAGCTTAGATCCATTTTCATTCATCAACAGTATCTGTGCACGGGCCATATTCAATGTTAGATAGAAGATGATTCTTGATTTCCCTTTTCCTAGCAATCCTTTAATGACAGGCTCTTGAATTGTAGATGAATGTTGATTGTCAATCAAAGCTTCTCCAGAGTTTTCATGTTGAATTAAAGCTGATGAAGATTTTTCAGTCAAAGCATCAGAGCTTCCATCTTCAATGTTGATGGCATTGACAAATTGCAGAATTGCCAGAATACTTGGCCTATGACAGAAAAATGACAAGGTTGCTAGGCTCACCACTACCTGCAAGGGACCATTGAGAGAACTAATTAGTCAATGACAAGACAAAGTGGTGCCAAGAGTTTCAAGCATAGAGCACTCACCCACTTATCTATATTATTATATAGAGGAGAATTCTGGTCGTAAATAACTATTTGAGCTTTCACAAAACTATCAAGGTTATCAGTTATTTCCTTGTCCTCACTCGTTTGAAGCTCAGCATCAGGGAGTAGACCAGAAATACGACTAAAGCTAGGTGTCTTCATCAGTGGCCTTTCGGCTGGGAGATCAACAAAGTCAACCAGGTTCTCTGAAGCCTCAAAAAAGTTGTCATCTCCTTCACTTTGAGTTAGATCATTGCTGCTATAGCTTCGATATGTAACATCATTAAAGGATGAGGATGCATCCAAAGTGGTGATATCAGTGCTCTTGATAAAGGATCTTGCCAGATAGCGAGGCTGAGTCACACCCTGACAACAAACTAAATCTTCAATTTCCAGAGATTTCAAGACAGTGCCAATAAGCATGTCATTCCCCCTAATCAAAAGTTCAACCTGCACATTAACTAAAATCATCAAATAAAAATCCATAAAAATTAACCACAACGTGAACTGAACATCAATAACAAATTTACCTGACCGCCTATTGCACGGAACTCGAACAAACGACTCTCTTCTGCTAGAAGAACCTTCATGAAACCTTGGTTACCCTAGAAAATCAGTATAGAAGACAGGTATTTTTAGTGGCTAGATTCTAAAGCAATAAAATTTAACTTGAAAAACTGAATTGAATAAAGTTCTGAACAAAGCTTACTGTATGACTATAACTGAAACAGATTCTCAGTTCATCAAGAACACCTGTAATGAACACTCTCTCCATCTTCAGTAAATCCATTACATTACTGTCTTCCACAAATTCAGTTTCAGTATCTCCAGGATCCAAATACTTTTCAGATAAATCACTAATGGGAGCAGAACCCTGCACAGAAATCCATATAAGAGTTCCTACTAAAGGACAGATAAATACATATAAGCAAGCTTTATATATTAGGTTGAAATGGTCAAAGTAGCAAGATGAACTTCAAGAGGCACCAACCGTTCAAAATAAGCATTAGATTATTAATGCTAGGTACAAAAAATAGGAAAGATGATGCAGCAGCCCATGATATGGCTGCAGCCCACAAAATAAGGAACCCGCAGCCATCCTTTTTTATGGCCCAGCCCATCTTAACGTATTTAGCCCAACCAACTTCTACAACCCATTACACAACCCCATGACCCAACTATCCATTTACCCATTCAGCAAGTCAAGAGCTTAGAGGCATTCCACCTTCTCATTTAATGCCATTAGTGTTACTTTAGTTATAGAAAGTGAGCACATTCAATGTACTTTGCTGATTCCCTAGTGTGTAGTTGTAGAAAGTGGGGAAATTTAAAGCGTTTTGATGTTTTCCTATGTAATTGTTGTTTACCCTTGTAAGTGGGTTTTGTAGGAGGTTTTGTAATACTGTTCTCTATATATGCTAAAGAAATGAAATGAAGTGGAAAAAACTTTTGGGAAGCCATTTTTTCAGCCATTGCTGTGCATGAGAGCTACTCTCATATTTTGGATTGAGTAATTCACCTTAAGCTATGAGTAATCATCCAGCCCCTCTTCCTCCAGTTGAGTAATTCCCAAAACCCTTTATTCCCTCTCTTATCTTTCCAATGATCTCTTGTTGCAATCAACACGAACAGCCCTTGTTTTGGTGTTGTATTCGCGCTCCAACTTTGGTACATGCAGCCCTTTGTGTTGCATCAAATTTGGTACCAGAGCAAGTTTAATCTTACAAGGCAAACACATTCAAGGAAAGTATGGAGTGGCCATTCTCATCAACATGCATGATGGAGAACCTTATCAATTAGAACAAGCCTCCAATCTTTGATGAAGAGCGAGGTTTTGTATTGAAGGGGGCACTATTGAAATGAGTGCAAATGCACTTGGATTAACAATAAAAAGTATATTGGGTGCATTAGATGCCAAGATCACAACAGAATCGTTTCGCATATGGAAAGTTGACAATTTAGTCTATCCCTTTTTGGTCCGTAGTGGTTTTAGAAAGTCACCCAAAAGATTTGAACTACTCGCAAATCCAAATGTATCTAGTGGTTCAGATATCATGATTGATGCAGAAATTGAAATGTTCTCTACAACACCTTTTAATGATTATGGGGGCTTGGTGGTTCCATTGTTTACTATCTCTTTAAGTGGTATTGAACTTAGTCTGCATGGATGACCTATATACCAAAGCATATTGTTGGCCTACACCACCAACTGTAGAAAATGAAGACACATCAATGGATTGGTTTGAGCAAACTCCTTGTGAGCATTGAATTCATGGTCGAGTTTTTTTGGGGATGGGAAGATTGTTGCAGCAGCCCATGATATGGCTACAACCCACTCAAAAAAAAAAAAAAGGTAACAACCATTCTTCTCAATGACCCAACCCATCTTCACCTAATCACCACAACCAACTTTTTTTTTTTATTGGTAAAAATAAAATTTATTAAAAGAAAGAGCCAACATGAGCAGTACAAGCCCCATCAGGGGAACTAACGAAAAACAAGGGAACACCAATCAAAATCCCAAACAGAAAAGCTGCAACCCTTGAAATCAGGCATATGAGAGGTCTATCTGAAAAGAAGCCTACAGCCCTATCTTTCAGCAGCTAGGTCGGCACCTTTTTGCCTTCAAAGATGCGATTGTTTCACTCCTGCCATAAACTCCAGCACACAATATGTGTAATGCACTTCCACAAAATTAGAACCCTGGGGCATAGGTGATTCACCTTCGTACCATACCAAACACTAAGAAGCGAGGGTATTGAGCCCGGAAGAGCCCAAGCCTGACGAAACCTCAAGAGAAACTCATCCCACAGGTCAATCGCCACGTCACAATGGAGGAAAAGATGCTCAAGCGATTCTGAATCCTTTTTACACAAACTACATTGGCTGGTCATCTGCATGCCCCTCTTCTTGATGTTGTCATGGGTAAGAACTAAGAACCTTTCCAGAGTGAACCAATCCAGTAAAAAGTAAGACTTGGAAGGCATCTTGGATATCCAAATGTTCACAACCAATCTATCTGAGATGCCAAGGGACTGAAGCAAGCTGTACATAGACCGGACAGAGAACATGGTGGAAGAACTCATGAACCATATCAGCTGGTCCGGCTCCTCACCATCCCGAACCACAGCACTATCCAACCTCACAAGTAAGCAAGAGACGGCGAGCATCTCCCAATCATTGACAGCCTGCCTCAAGTCAAGATTCCAAGTGTGCGATTGAGACTCCTTGACCATATGATCTTCCACCAATCCATTTTTCAGCATCGCCATGTCATAAATGTCAGGGAAAGCCCTGCTAAGGGGAAACCACACCATACAAAACATCATGCCAAAAAGTGACCTTGTTGCGCAGCCCCATTCCAAACCCAATGTCATTCTTGAAAAACTCCATTTCCATACAAATATCTTTCCATAGGCTCTACCCGAAAGGCCCTCTAGGCTCTTCACTAAACCAGCCAAAAACATGAGATTTATACTTCGTTGCAATAACCCGACACCAAAGAACTTCGGGCTCCTGACCATACCTCCACAACCAATTAGAAAGAAGGGGCCTTATCGACCTCTCTCAAAGATTTAATACCCAAGCCACCTTGATTAAGAGGACAACAAGCTTTATTCCACTCCACCAGATGATATTTATGAGCCCCATCCATCACAGACCAGAGGAAATCTCTTCTAATTTTGTCGATTTACTCGAGAACCGATGAGGGAGCCCGAAATAGAGACATAAAAGTAAACAGGAAAATTAGAAAGGACGCTCTAAATAGAGTCAATTCCCCCCCTAGAAAGATATTTCCCTTTCCAACTAGCCAAACTCTGTTGAATTCTCTCCACCATTGGATCACATAAGGATTTCGTTTTGCGTTTCCCACCAAGAGGTAACCCCAAATAAACCACTATTAAAGAAGCCGATTGGCACCCTAGCAGCTCAGCAAAACTCTGCACCTCATGCTCTTCCTGGACCGCATACATCTTACTTTTTGGGAGATTAACTTTGAGTCCTAAACAAGCCTCAAACATGAGCAATATGCTTCGAAGGTTCATCACCTCGAACACAGCTTTCAAGAGGAAGAAAAGAGAATCATCCACAAACTTTGCTCCCAAGGGATTAGGTCTCTTGCATTTCGATGTCCACAAGCTTTGCTCCCGAGGTGGGTGGAGATTGGATTCCTCCAGTGGTTGGTCAGTTTTGATGGTGCTTCCATTGGCAATCCGGACCTAGCTAGTTATGGTTGCATTATGAGACTCTGTTGGTACCATCATTTATGTCAAAGGAGGCCTTCTCGGCTTAGTGATGTGATCGTGGAAGAGGTGGTGGGGCTACTCGAAAGTCTTTGGATGATTAAGATGAAAGGCTTCTACGAGTGTGTGGTGGAAGGGGACTCAAAATCTGTGATTTCTTGGGCAACTAAGAAGAGTGGTGGGTCGTGGAGAGCTAATCATTTCATATCTGAGATTAGGAGCCTTATTAGAGAATTTAAGGTGATGGTTAGGCACATTCTAAGAGGGAAAAATCAGATTGTGGATTCTTTTAGCTAATAGATTGTGTCACAACATTATATATATATTGAGAGGTAAAATAAAATTTTATTAAAGAAGGAAAGAAAAGAAGACAAAACAACACCAAGAAGGTGCAAAGAAAACAAAACTAAGAAAAAAAAAATCAGCAAAACAAGGACCCCCCTACAACATTATATTTTTTGGGGGGATCATATGTCGGAGTTGTAGATGTTGTTTTTGTTTTCAATTTCTTGTTATGGCTAGCTAATCGCTAGTCGTGCTATCATGTTTTCTCTTTTGCTTCTTTATTCTTTTCTAATAAATTATCGTGATTCATCAAAAAAAAAAGAATCATCCGCAAACTATAATAGATAGACAAAAGGGCCGTTCTCACCTACCTGACAGCCTGATAAACTATCCATGGATTAAGCCCTAGAAACCAGAATGCTAAGGACCTCCAAAACAATGTTGAACAAGAAAGGGGATATCGGATCACCTTAACAGATTCCCCGCTGGCCTTTAGCAACACTCACAAAAGTGCCATTGATCAATAAAGAATAGGATCCTGAGGTGATAAAAACCCTTATTCAGAACCTCCACTTACTCCCAAAACCCATCTAGGATAGAGCCCAATTCAGAAGGACTATTTCATGTGGTCGCACGCTCTCTCCATATCCATATGACAAATAATTCAATCCTCCTTTGTTCTAACCCACAATGGATTCGTTCGCTACCAAACTGCAATCTAACAATTGACGACCCTTAACAAAAGCACACTAGGAGGGAAATATAATGAGACTTATAATGGCCTCCATCCGGCAAGCCAAAACCTTAGCTGATAGTTTGTAAAAGTTGTTTAACAACTTAATAGGGCGGAAATCCCATACATGCATTGGGTCTTATTTCTTCGGGATAAGAGATTTGGACATTGAGTTTAGACTGCAACATAGAGATCCTAAAGAATGAAATTCAGCCATTTCCTTTATAACAACTTCACCAATTACATCCCAAAACTCCGTGTAAAAACGCATAGAAAAGCCATCAAGGCTAGGGGCTTTGTCCTCCTTCAGACCTTTTAGACCCTCTTTGACTTCCAGTTCAATGAAAGGTCTCTCAAGGCAAATACTTCATTCAACCGTAAGTCTCTTGAAATCAAGGCCATTGAGCTTGGGTCCGAAGGCAAAAGGCTCAGTAAGCAGGTCTTTAAAAAATTGAAAGACCACCTCCACTACCACTATGTGACCACTTACCCATCTGCCTCGATTCTGCAAGCCTAGAATAGTGTTCTTTTTCTTTCAATGATTAGTTGTCCGATGGAAAAATCTTGTATTGTTATCGCCAAATTTCAGCCATGCAATTCTGAACTCATTTAACCATGATCCAGTTATCCATTTACCCACTCAGCAAGTCAAAGGTTTTCAAGCTTTTAATTTAATGTCATTTAGTGTTTAAGTGTAGAAAGTGGGCACATTTTGTTGAAGTAATGGGTGTAAGGGCATTTGAGTCATTATTGTATGCATGAGGGTATTGTTGGTATTTTACCTATGTATCCCTAATTTAATAATAAGAAGTATGCGTATGAGGAAAGATGGAACTCATACGATTACTACCTCACGTTCTTCTTCTTCTTCTTCTTATCCCAACTATTTCTCTCTCTCTCTTAGATCCTTAAAAACTGTATATTTCTTGTTGGTATCAGAGGAGGGGTCCAAGGAAGCCACGAGCAGTCAACTGTTGACATCAGCATGGCCTAGGGCTGACGTCAGCAGTTGCACGAGTTGTCAAGCTGGATGAAACTGATCGATGTTTTCAAAACACCATCAAATCGTGTAGTGTTTGTTTCTATAGTACCCTTGAGTACTACATGACCAAAACGAACAGGATTGGAGAGGAGAATCTGATCGGGAGCCTTCAAATGAACCAAAGTTTCGAAATCTGAAAAATACCTGGAAATTATAAAAAAAAAATCCTCAAAAATCTCGAATCAACCCAAACTAAATGGAGATTGATACCATAATACTACTAAAATCAAGATCTCTTGAAAAAAATGGGACATTGGAGCTTGTAGACCTTCCATTGGGAAAGCAACCTGTAGGATGTAAATGGGTCTATACCGTTAACTCGTTAAGTACAAGGCAGATGGATCAATTGAAAGATATAAGGCAAGATTGATTGCCAAGGCATATACTCAAACATATGGTATTGACTACCAGGAGAATTTTGCACCTGTAGCAAATATGAACTCAATTCGAGTTCTTTTGTCTATTGCAGCTAACAAGGGCTAGCCACTGTGGCAGTTGGATGTGAAAAATGTGTTTCTTCATGGTGACCTTCATGAGGAAGTGTATATGGTACCTCCACCAGGCTTCAAAATTCCAGGAAGTGAGGCTAAGGTCTGCACATTGAAGAAAGCATTATATAGGCTTAAACAATCACCAAGAGCCTGGGTTGAAAGATTTAGTGGGAATTTGAAAAAGTTCGGATACAAACAATCACAGGTTGATCATACCCTGTTTATTAAACAATCACAAAAAGGAAGCACTACAATTATTTATGTTGATGACACAGTGGTTACTAGAGATAATTCAGAGGAAGTGCGAAAATTGAAATTCAATCTTGAGAGTGAATTTGAAGTGAAAGATTTGGGAAGATTGCGCTACTTCTTGGGGAATAAGGTAACGAGATCAAGGCATGGCATCTTCATCTCTCAAAGGAAGTACATTCTAGATTTGTTGACCGAGACCGGGTTATTAGGGGCCAGACCTGCAAAGACTCCTACTGAGGAAAATCATGGGTTAAATGATCAAAATGGAAAACCCCTAATTATTGTTGGAAGATACCAAAGACTTGTCAGGAAACTCATTTATCTTTCCCTTACAAGACCAGATATTGATTTTGTAGTTGGTGTGGTTAGCCAATTTATCCATACTCCGAGGACACCTCATTTAGAGGTTACTCTCCGTATACTAAGGTAATTGAAGTCTACCCTAAAAAGAGGTCTATTATTTTCCAATAATTGGCACATTTTTTTTAAGTATACACAGATGCAGATTGGGTTGGATCAATCACAGATCGGAGATCCACCTCAGGATATTGTTCGTTTGTAAGTGGGAACCTCATTACTTGGAAGAGTAAGAAACAGACTATTGTCGCCCGGTCAAGTATTGAAGCAGAATATAGGTCCATGGCACATGGCATATGTGAGACTCTCCGGTTGAGAACACTACTTCATGAGATGGGATTTGCTCTACAGGCTTCAATGAGTTTATATTGTGCTAACAAGGTAGCAATTAGTATATCCCATAATCCGGTCCAGCATGATTGGACCAAACATATTGAGGTGGATCAACATTTTATCCAGGAAAAGTTACTATGTGGGCTAAGTTGTATCCCGTTTGTTACTAAGGAACAATAATTGGCAAATGTTTTAACCAAAGGCGACTCCTTGATATCCTTAGCAAGTTAGGCATGGTTGATATACATGCTCCAACTTGAGGGGGAGTGTTGAAGTAATGGGTGTAAGGGCATACGAGTCATTATTGTATGCATGCAGGTACTATTGGTATTTTACCAATGTATCCCTAATTTAATAATAAGAAGTATGTGTGTGAGGAAAGATAGAACTCGTACGATTACTGCCTCACGTTCTTCTTCTTCTTCTTCTTCTTCTCTCTCTCTCTCTCTCTCTCTCTCTCTCTCTCTCTCCTAGATCCTTAACAACTGTATATTTCTCGTCATTTAATGTATTTTGCTGACTCCCTAGTGTTTAGTTGTACAAAGTGGGCATATGTAATGTATTTTGATGTTTTCCTATGTAGTTGTTGCAATCCCATATAAGTGGGTTTTATAGTTTTGCTTTTTATATATGCTAAATAAATGAATTGAAAGAAAAACTTTTGGGATTCCATTTTTCTAGCCATTGTTGTGCGTGAGAGCAGCTTTGAGTGATTCCTCTCTAGCTGTAAGTAATTCAAGGCCCTCTTTCTCTGGTTGAGTGATTCTTGAAACGCTTTATTCCCTCTTTTATCAGTCTCATCTCTTGTTTTTGGTGCCCCAACTTTGGCACTTTCAGCCTTCTTTTGGTGTTGCATTGGAGCTGCCTTCGTGGCACATGCAACTCTTTGTGTTGAATCATAAAACTAAGTACATGAATTAAATAAGTGGACAACAACAACAACAATAATAATAAGAATCTACCATTATGAAATGTACAATTAAGTACATGATTAAAATAGAGGAATGCATATAGAAAAGAAAAAAAAATCTAGGATGACCCGTGATATACCGATGCACGATATATAGCCCCTTGAAAGCGGCTCTGCCACGTTCTCCTTGAATCATCAGAATCACATCTCAACACTAGGGCATTTACATCTTCCACAACCTACATAAAAATGAAAGTTATAAGTTTCAAGGTTCAAATTCAAGTCAAGAAAAGGTGACTACAATCATCAAATAGTGATCAGATCAACCTCACCTTGATATTAGATTGCCCAGCATCACAAACAGCTAATACATGTTGTACATTGCCAACAATTTCTGCCAGAACCTGACATATTTGTTTTCCTCGAAGGCTGCAGAAAAAGAAAGAACTTGAAGTAGGTGATGCCAATACAAATAAATAATATAAATCTCAATTCTACACTAATGCAATGTAGAGCTTTTCCAGACTTGTAAGCGTAGCTTTTTTCAGTCTTGTTACACGAGACTAATCCTCAAAACATTGTAGTTTGGGTGGAAGGCAGCAGGGAGGGGTCACGCATACTTTCTAATGTGATGGTTGTACTAGAGAATTGGTGAGAGGGTGGATCCACATCAACATCTTTTTGTTCATGCAAAAGGATGCAAATAATATGGCAGATTGTACCTCAACCTTATTTTTGCACGTATCTCTTCTTTTCATATAATTGTCATAAATAACAAAAAAAAACAAAACAAGAAATAAGGAAAGACTATACAAGTTTTCCTCAAAGCTTTTTGAAGTGCATTGGAGTTTGAAAAAGCAGCACAAACAGAACATGAAAAAGGAAGGCCTCCCATTCTGCATTGATAAAAAAAAAAATTTGGGAAAGCCCACTAATGCATTACCAAAAAAAAACAAATCATTAAATAAAATTCATCTTGAGCAGTGTCTTCTAGAAAGCCATGATTACTACAACCACAAAACAAGAAAAAATAAAAGCAGCATTAATAAGAATGAGGACCACAAAACCAGTCAGCTCAAGTGATGCCACTCCTTGCAAGGGAATCAGCTAGAAAATTAGAGAACTAGATAATATTGCATGAGTTATAACTTACAAGCTTCTTTTGGGTAAAATTGTAATGAGGCAGAAAAATTTTGTGATATATTTCCTATGAAGACACTACCATCAACCATTGCTCTGTATTGCTTGTTTCCTTGGGAAATCATTAATAAGGGCTCAAGTTGGTTTGGGTTGTCCAAGGCTTCAACCTAATGTCAGGAAGCGGTTTCCCACCCCAAGCCCAACTAGTGGTCCTAAAATGCCAGCCCAATCTGACCAAAAGATTGGATCAGGTCAGTCGAGTTTTGGTCTCCAATAAAAAAAAAAATACATTAAAGCAATTGAGGATGAGTTTTTTTTGTTTAATATCTTGGACAATCTAATTGGGGGCCTAAGAAAAAAAATTTTAATCTTGGATAACTTACAAAAAAAATTTACTAATTTCAAGGGTTACCAATAAAATTAAGACACTACCTCACATAGTTACAATAAAATAAATACAATACACCATCTGTAGCCAAAGAATGCCAAATCATTTGCTTATCTTAAGGATGAGGGAAACCTAATGACCATCCTCATGGAGGAACTATCGTTCACCAAGCGATGTTGGTGTAAACTTTAATACTTTTAAAATACATATTGCATTATGGTCCTTGGATTTTGTTCTCTTTCCTTCCAAATAATAATAATGATAATAATGTTCCTTGTTTATTGCTGCTAGTTTAGATTCTTCAATTTTTTTCGTTGAAGCTTTTACTTTAGGCAAAGCATGCAGTTAGTCAGCTCACAACTTAGGATCAAAT
>JAOXJP010274510.1:0-19930 GCA_025762735.1 Platanus orientalis
ATTTTATGACATTCATTTTGTAGAATCTTTTTTATTTATTTTTGTTATTTCTAATTAATTATTTATTTAATTTATTCTACATTTTTTTAATTGATTTGTTTTTAAGATAAACAAGCCTCTTGAAGTTATCATGATCAATCATCCCAATTCATTCTTATTTTTACTTAAATTTTAGTTCATTCTTTTATTGTTATTATTACTTTTTTTACTTAGATACAATTGTTATAAATATTGAATCAATTTTTTTCTCTTTATCTTTTTCTTTTATGTCATTTATTTATTTTTAATTATGTTTGTGATGCCATGCTTCATGAATGTTATATTGTCTTTGGTTTGTACATATGTGTCATTTTTTTAATTTAATTTAGCTATGAAAAAATAAGGCTTCAAGTATGTTTCAAATGTTTTTATTTTTTTATGTCATTTGACTTTTTATCCTTCACTATAGAACAATATGATAAATTCTTCATTAGATAGTTTATTTTGTATAATCATGTCACACACATGCAATAGTTAATAGGGTAATTCACACATGCATGACACATTTTCAAAAGTAGATACACTAATGCACTCACTATAAATAGAAGATAGACCCTAGAGTTGAACTGGTTTAAGTAGGTAACCGCGTATGCGGATGGACCAAGGTGCCTAACACCTTCCCTAGTCCATAACCGAACTGTTTACCCAGAAGCCTCTACGTAAACCCCCCAAAATGGAGTCAAGTATTTTAAAATAAAATTTTAAAATGATTTTGTTTTTAAAAATAGATGTCCAATTATATCTTAAAAAAGACTGGTGATGACTCCTTGTCATTGTGGGATAAACCCATGATGAGTGGACCTCTTTTTTAAGAGGCCCACCCATCATACAAACACCAAGGCCTATAGCGTCCATGGAAGATTTTATCTAATCTTTCATAGGTGTGCCTTTTGAAATCTATCTATTAACCTCGGGAAAACTTCCTCAAAACTAAACCAAGGAACACTAGCTTGTGGGTCTGGAAAATAATTTTAAGAGGCAGGGATCTCCTTTATCAAGGCCTTAGGTGGAACATTGGGTTTGGTGAGGACATAGACCTTTGGGGTGATTCATGGATCCCGTCTATTGATGACTTCAAAATCCAGGCCACGTCAAGTACCCACCCAAATTAGAATGTGGCAGATATTATTGTGACAAAAGAAATTGTAAACCATCCCATTCACCATTAAATGGTGGAAACCATCAAAGAAGTTCCCCCTGGTTTGTCTAGAAACCAAGATAGGCTCATTTGGCACTATGACATTAAAGGACTTTTCATGATTAAATCGGCATATCTAGTGGTTGTTGCCTCCCCTAGGGTTACTCATCCCCCAAATTCGTTTTCTTGGAAGAAACTTCGGCACCTTAACATCCCCCTAGAGTTAAGCACTTCATTTGGAGGGCTTTTGAGGAATTTATCCCTATCAAAAGATCCCTCTCTAGAAGAAGGATTGACATTGACCCCTCATGCCCTACTTTCTCTTATGAAGTTGAATGCCTACCATTGTCTCATTGCATGTCCAAAGGTTGCATTGGTGTGGTTGGACCCCCTTTATCTTTAAGAACAAATTTGGAAACTAAAACTTCTTCGTCGAATGGTTTCATAAATGGTTGGACTTTAAAGGAATTCCATTAAATGAGCTTAATGAGATCATTGCTTTAATTGCTTGCACTTGTTTGCAGATTTGGAAGGTTCATAATGAATCTATTTTTGAATATGAATGTTTGTGTCATAATGTTGATAAATATGCTTGTAGGATGGTAAGAGATTATTTGAGGTTTGAGTTGGACAAGCCGGTGCGAGTCGATATTCACATCTCTCATCTTAGAACCTCCTTTGTAGTGGCTAGGTAAAAGTTAAATTTGATGGAGAAAATGACTTTTGGGAAAACAAAGCAGGTTTTGGTGCTATCATACTAGATGAATTAAGGCAACTTCTTTTTGCTATGGCTAGCCCATGGAGACTCTACTATCCTCTCATGTCGAAGATTCTTTCTACTCGTCTTGGTCTCCTCACTGCTAAGGCCATGGAAATATCAAAGGTAGAGATTGAAGGAGACTGAACCCTTGAAATATCTTTTTTCAAGTCTCCAATGGAAAATTTCCCTTTAGAAGTTAGAAATCTGATTTTGAATTGTAAAACTATTGCTTCAAACTTTATGGAATTTACGTTTACCTCTGTTAAAAGGTCTTTGAATGGGGTGACCCATTGCCTCGCTAAAAAGGGACTATCTACCTCGACCTCGTATTGACATTCTCCCCCCTAGTGGCTGGAAAATGTCCTTTTGTCTGATGTTTCTCTTCAGGAGGGCCCCCTCTCCCTGGTTCTTAATATATCTATTTCTCTTTACCACAAAAAAGGAAAATGTCCTTTTGTCTGATGTTTCTCTTCAGGAGGGCCCCCTCTCCCTAGTTCTTAATATATCTATTTCTCTTTACCACAAAAAAAAAAGAAGCTTGTCATATCATAATCTCTCCCATCTTTATGTATTCTCAATCATCTCAATCTGCTTCCTTTATTTAGATTTTACTTTGGGGAATTGAGATTCTTCCTAAAATGAAACTTTTTTTTTAATTTTATTTTATGGAAAGCTTGTAAAGAGGACCTCCTTATTAAAGAAAGCTTAACTAAAAGAAATATGAATGTTTATGCCTATATCCCATGTGCAAAGCTGAGCATGAATCTACTCTTCATTGTCTTAATACTTTCTTATTAGTGTCGATTGTGTAGTTTGGGTCTCCACATTTGCTTGTAATTGATAGGGTATATGCATCTTCTTTTTTAGAGTGACTTAAAACAAAGTTCAAACTCAATCATGGGTGCCTGAAACATAACCCAAAATCTAGAAGTATTGCCAATATATGTTGGGTATTGTAAAAATAGGTTAGTTTTTGGAAATAAGAAATATGATGCTTAGGGGACAATCTTAATCGTATACACATGGTTCCATGAATCGACAACACTATCAATGAAAGGTCAGGTGATCGACAACCAAGATGGCCATTTTAATGAGTAAGGTGGTCCCTCCTTCCCTTAAGAATCTTGATAAAGCTTAACTTTGATGGGGCCCTTCCTAATCGTCATTAAAAAAATGGAGGAATAGGATTGCTATTTATGATAAAGTCTTCTTATAGCAGTTGGAGTTGATTACAGATTGTTATTCTTTCCCTTGGTTATTGAATGTGCAGCAGCACTTTGGGGTCTTCATATGACAAGAGACTTGGGTATCCGATGAATAATTATGGAAGGAGACACAATCAACGATCAAAAATCAACTTGATTAATTTTCATGGGAAAATTGTAGAAAACTGTGATAATAATTGTAGGAATCTCATTAAAGAGTAAGACAATTTGCATTTTTTTTTTTTTTTTTTGAGATCTCTTTGTCTCATGTGAAGAGGTTCTCTATTGGAATTGCATAGGTTAGCTCAGGTTGGGTTGGAACCCCAAGCCTTTGGTATCTATGGAAACAAATTTGTTGTAGCTTCTTGCAGCATGAATAAAAAGCATTTTTTTTTCCGTCTTTTAACATGTGTTTTGTGTCTTTTAGCATTGGGTTTTTTTTTTCTTTTGTGATTTTTAAGCTACAGAAAAATTTGCCACAGCTGGTCACCTGCCTTTTTTTATTGTTGTTTATTTCTCCCCCTTCTTGGTTAGGAGAGATCCTTATATGTTGATGCCGCATGTCCTTGATCCTCTACAGCAAGTTGAAATACATTAACATGAAAATGTTCTCAAAACGTAAACACATACAAAACATTTAATACTCCAACTAAATTTGGGCGAGAATCAAAATTTTTGTATGTGTCACACTGTAAATACTTGTTGCATGTTAGTATAGCTTAACTTACTGCAGAGAACCCTGGCTCTCTCTTCTTCTGGTTTTTTTTTAGTTAATTCCTGGCTCTCTCAATTGTGATTTGTTTACTTGTTTTGCATTATTACCAAAATAGAAAAGATTTGGGTAAGATGTGAACATCTGAGAATATACCCAGGTAAGTGGCATCAAACTAATATTACGAATATTAGCATGTGTAATTTTGGTAGGAAATCTGTCTAGATATCAAAAGTTAATGTGGGATTTAAAGCGTTAGCTCTCCAGAGCCCTTTACAAAGAGAACAAGTGCGACCCATCTTGGCAAGTTAACAGGAGGAGCAAGTGAAAGCAAAGAAGGTAATATTTGTAGGTTCCTCACCCTGCATAGCTGGAATTTTACGGGCAAAGGCAAAGATGGTCACTGTTTATGGCATTTCAGCAGAAGATTGCTGGGAGAGTGTAAGCTTTCTCTCTCACTAATATCCATGCATGCACATGCGGTTAAGCAAATTTGCTACTTCCTGAGAGTATTATGTCAATACATGGATACTGCTAGAGCTGCCTAATCACTATCCACCACATCCTGTGCTTTAGCAAAGATTCCAGTTCTTTTGCATGTATCCTGATTGGTGCCGTAGCAAATTTGTTGAGGCAAATGTAACAGCAAATTTGATTTACTATGCCACAATTTTTCTTTCTGTCTTTTATGATAAGAAAATGGGTAAATGGTTAGTTGTTAGTTGGTGGTGAAGACATGTTAGTTGTTAGATGGGCACTGTTATTTTGATAGTTGAGGTGTATAAATCTCTCACATTTAGGTCCCTGTTATAATTGCTATTATATGTTATTGAGTCTTTCCTGATTCTTAGTTTGTTAATATTTGTGATTCTTTAATTGGACATGGTTTTTTCATTGGTTGTAAATTGATATCTTGGTCTTCTAGATCTGGGTCTCGAGATTTAATGCATGATTTATCGTACTGAATTGGAATAATCCCCATTTTCAGTAAAAAAATTTGAATATTGAAATGGGTTATTGAAATTGGAGGGGGAGTTCCAACGTACAGGTTTTTATCATTAATGACTTCAACATCAAATTTGATGGATCTACTTTCTTAATAGAAGATGACCTTGTTCAAATGTTCTAGCTGCCTTACTGAAATTACATGTGTTAAACTATTATTTGAGGCTGTACTGACAAATATCAGTGTCTCTAGCCGACAATGCCTCCTCCCTCAATAAAATTTTTGATTGGTCCTTTGCTGATCCGATATTTGATTGCTTGACTCTGTAATCCTTAATTTGTGCTCTTTTGCACATTCATTGAATCCATAGTTGGCAAGATTTCAGTATACATGGAAGTAACGCCTCTATTACTTTTCTTGTTTTAGGTCTTGAATGGACTGTTAGAATAATCAAAGCAACAGGCTTTCTAATAGATAAATGATTTTTTTGGTAAATTGGCTTTCTATTATAGCAGAATGACAGAAAACACCACTTTTGTCTATCACGAGCAGAGTCTAGATCATCTATATTTGTCTGTGTTGATTATTCACTTGTGATCATAGAGGTTTGTTGGCTTTCAGGGAGAAAACCTCAGCTTATCACTATTCTCATCCTCCACTTGTTGAAAGACTGGCAAGTACGAACATAAATCAATGTACTGTACTTTCCATATCAATCAAGTTGGAACTTACACCAGTTAACAAGAGTTGGGTATATAGTGTTACCTAGCTGAGCTCATCATCATAGAACATGGAAAAGCTGGGAAAAAAAGGTTAGTGAAACTAAAATTCTACATTTAAATTCTTGCATTCTATTATTTTTTTTTTGACATAACTGCTCAAATCTTGGCTGAAATTCCAAACCTATATTCTTGTGTTTGAAATTGAAGTTCATTTGATCTCATTACCAACCACAGTCTCGAGATTGATCCCCATTGCCATATTTTGTAGGGGTGGCTGATGGTAGGTTTTCTCCGTATAGTGTATTACCATGGGGGTTTTCAATGACATATGATGCACTGCTGGTCTAAAGGTGCTACCATGGTGGCACTCGTGAAATGTTCTTTTGCTAACATCATGTTGTCCAAACAAATCCAATTGATCTAGTCTTTAGGATAATCCAATTAAAATATAATTAATTTAGTAAATGATACAGATTTGGGAAAATATAATTAATATACAGAGCATTTAGTCTCATCAGGCAGGTTAAAAATCGAGTAGCTTTAGAAATCTTAAAAAGGAGGAAGATTTTGTGGATAGTGGGCCCTGAATTTAACCTTAACCCATGGCTGAAATTTATGATGGTCCAAAAGATGAATATCCCTCTATTTCTATCATCATTTTAGGAGGAAATATATCTTCCTTGAATTTTTTAAATTGTAAAAACAAAATTAGTAAAGGATTTTTTTTTATATTCATGAAAGTTAAATTAATTTCTTATTTAAGAAAATTAGTTTTCTCAAACATGAATTCCAACTCTTCTACTATATACAAGCAATCTAAAGGGTTTAAGGTTGCATGCTTGAACAAATGCAACTTACATTCTAGAATGTTTTATGTTTTCATGCTTGAATAAATGCAACTTTGACTATATCACTTGCTGGTGCTCCACACAGGTTCATTTTGCTAGTATTATTCTAAAGTAAGGAAAGTGTTACATCTTTTCTCTAGCAGAAATGGTAATATGAATGCTCTTTGTTTTACTCTCCTCTAAAGATGGCTCTTCGTCATTCTCAAATCCCTGTGACTCCTACGTATGGTCCTTTCCCATCCTTTCCATGCATGCATCCCCCCTCCTTTGCCTTCTTCACCATAAAGACTATATAATCATATAAAATATTGTTCTCTCTGTCTCTCTGTCTCCCTGTCTCTCTCTTTCTCTCGTTTGTGTGTATGTGTATTATTTTTTGGGTGGGGCCCGGCAAGGCATTAACAGTTCATGGTATGCTAGCTACAAGCTTTGAATTCTTCGATCTTTGGTTAATTTAAGTTAAAAATAGAGCTGAGAAATCATGGTGAAATTGGCGACTTTTTTTTTTAATTGTTTATGTGATTTGGTTTCATAAGGTATGTTCTTTTGGTTGTATAATTTCATATAAATGGAAAGTGAGATACTAATGTAATGCAGGGAGTAATAAAAAATGAAGAAATAAGTGAAATTAAAAAAATTTCTAAAGTAATAACCAACAACATATAGATAGACTTATATAGAGTAATGAGGCTGCCCCTTGGGCCGTGCTTGACCTCATTCAAGAGTGTTTTGCTATTATTTGCTACTTTGACTTTTTTACATGTATGTTTGTTAACCATAGTGCCAACTCGGTGGCTGATCGATTGACTAAGCAGGGTCGTACTTCTTTATCTATGAAGGAGTGGTCGGTGCTCCCTCCCCTTTGGTTGGAGAAGGATCTATCCTTTGATGTTGTTGTTATTGAGCAGCCTTTTATTCCTTAATCAAATGGGTTACATCTTTTATCAAAAATTAAAAAAAAAAGTAATATGTCCCCAAGTTGCACAATAATGGTTTATTTCTCAATTAGGTAAAAGAACCTCAATACTAATGCTACAAATTTTAAGGAATGGATGCAAGCTTGTTAAAATTTCTTATATATCCCAAATAAAGAAAGGATTTGGATATGTGAAAGAATTTCCATAATTTGTTGTTACATATGGAAACAAAGGAATACAATTGTTTATGAAGGAAAAAATTTCAACATGTAACTAATTTTGTTTGATGCATGCAGACTAGTAAAGGAGTTGGAAGCACTAAATCAAAATTAGAACAAGGAAGAATAACAAAAGAATAAATGGGAGCCGCCACAGGATGACTTCCTAAATATGAACTTTGATGTAGCTGCTTCAACAACAAAGCAAATTAGTGCAATGGGTGTGGTCCTACGAAATTCAAAGGGGAGTTACTTATAGCAAGGACCGGAAGAAGCCTTTGTTCACCTCCACAGATTTAGGGAGAGGCAGCCTTATTAGTACTGAGGACAGCATCAGCTATAGGAGCATCAAGACTTTTTATTTTTTTATTTTTATATAGGTAAATACAGGTGAAGACGGGTTTTGAACCCAGGTCTGTGGTACAACGCTCAGAGACTTTACCAACTTAGCAAGCTGGCATCTTCTATAGAAGTGATCAGAGCTTTGGAGGGAGCCTTAGGGGATGTCCTTACTGAAATAAAACTTTTTATTGCAAATGGAAAAACAATTTTTCTGATTTCCTAAGTTTAAACTTTAAGCATGTTATCCTAAGTTTAAGCTTTAAGCATTTTAGACGTTCAAGAAATGAAGTAACTCATGTTGTTGCTATGAATGGGATTGGATGTTAAAACATATCCAGTTGGACATCCATTTGCCCGACTTGGCTAATGAAACTCCTTGAAGAGGATTCTTGTAGCTTGACCACTTTAAGTTATTGAAATGAAGTTGCATGTCTTTTTACCAAAAAAAGGTAAGGTAAGAGTGAGCACACTTTTTTTTGTTGTTGTTGATAAAAGATACTTTATCTTCAATCAGAAAACGAAGAGAATAAGGACAGGCGCCTCAACATTATCCTCCACAGATACATGAGAAACTATATATTCTTCAAACTCCTTTGTAACACAGTTCCGCAATCCAAACCAAGAGGACGATATTCTCAAGGACTTGTCCAACAAGAGTTATATATATTTACAAGAGTCAGAATATCACTCATAATATGAACTTTACTAGCAATTAAACGCCCACCCATTTTGAGCCCCAACGGTATTGTACGAAGTTCAGCTTCAAAAGGTTCAACAAAAGGAAATGTCGCTGTCTAGGTTGCCACTATAGTACCATCCTTCACTTTGGCCACTACTCTTGCAGCTGCCTTTTGAACAAAGATTTGAACTAGTGCATCCACCTTAATCTGAATCCAGCTTTCATCTGGATTATTCCAAGCTGATGAGGAAGACGTAACTCCCATAGCCAAAATATCTTGAATAAAATCTAGGTTTTGGAGCTACTTAATTTCCTTCAGTAATCTGTAAAACAGAGTCATGATTTTGGATATATTAAACCAACTTTTTTATCAAAGACATCCCTATTGTGCTCTTTCCAAATATTCCAACTTATTATCGCTTTGCTTTGTTTAAAATATTTTGTAGTTTCTCTATCTGAAAATGATTGATAGACACATTAAAGTAGCCAATTACTATATGATGTTTCCGGATAATGCTTTATCCTCAGGTTCAGATGGGATGCAAACCAACACCTCCTTGCTTGATGGAAAGATAAAAGACAATATTGGTCTATCAATTCTTCTTGTTCATCACAAATTGGGCAAGTTTCTTCGACTGAAGTCTCTACTCTCAGATGTGATGTGTTCTTCTAAAAAGTGCTCTGAGTAGAGATACTAATGCCAAAAGGAGACCCTTCATTAGCAACCACCCCATAGACAAAATTTAACAGTAAATCTGCCCATCCTATCAAAATTCTATATTAGAGAATCCTGAACAGGATGGCTACTCAGATTAATATTATATATTGCATCTACTTCCTCGTGGGTCTATCTCTATCAGGCTCCAATATATGCTGTTTGGTTTAATTAACTCCAAACAGAAAATATTGGACCCTTTGGTTCCATCCTCCATTAGCCAAACTAAGCCCTTCTGTAATAGAGTTTCTCCATGTATAATACTTTTCTAGCCCCATGAATTCTACCATTTACTTTTAGCTTCTAAGAAGGATTGTACTGGGAAGAAGCACTACATTTGTTCAATTGGTATATGAAGGAGAGCCACCGGGGATTATCTCAAGCATCCAACTTCCAAACTTTGAGTTTTACAAACATTTTTAATTTACATTACCTCCAATTTTTATTTCTTTTTTTTTCACCCCATTCATCATTCAAAACGTTAATAACTCCCTCCTCTTCTGTGTTATATAGAAACCTCACGATTTTTCCATTTACTTTGTTCATTTATTTGTAATCTAATCCTAGTTTCAACCTTGAAGTAGGAGGCTTTCTCTCTCTTGTTCTATTTGTAGAAGAAGAAGAAGAGTTATTTGATCATCTTCTTTGACCTAGTAATTCTATTTTAATGTGTAGTTCTTGTCATTTTTCACTTATTTCACACCCAGTCATACACTAAACTTCAATTTTTTGGATTACTTGTATTTTTTTATTGAAAATTTTAGGATTTGTCCATTACTAAGTGTTTGAAGTCTCAGCTGTTTACCTTTGACTTAATTTTTTTTTCTGAATATTGTAACAACACAAATTTTTTTCCTCAAATTTTCATTTACCTATGATTTAAATAAGTTTATTTATTTTCTTTATCAGGTACAGTTCAAATTTGATGTCAAGCTATAGGATTTTATAGTAATAATAGGTTTCTTTGATTCACTTTTTTGGTTTTTTTGTTTTTCGGATGAGGGTGTTTTTGATAGTGTTTGGTTTTGATTCAATCTGCATTGGTGAATTATATTTGTGCTGTAGTTTTGGTTACTGAATGTTTGTTAGTTAATGGGAGCACTTGCGCTTGTCTAACTTTTGTCATGCTGGTTTTATTGGTCCTATTTGGTTTTATGTTATTCTGAATCAAACTTCTTTTTTGTATGGTATATCGTTGAACAATGACATTTATTTGAGACTTCAATATATATTATATTCAATTAAAAACAAATTTTTTGTAATTGTAGAAATCTGTTACAACTTCATGGGAGCTTCTACCTGCAACTCAAATTAGAAAGGTAGAATTTTGAGTCCCTTTCTGAGTATAGTAATTTTTTTAATCATAAGGCATGCTTGTAGAGTTTATTCATTGGCATGTTTGGAATACAGTATGTTTAAGAATTTATGCATTTTGAGTTTATTAAAAAAGATCACTAACTTAATTTTCTTTTATGATTTAATGAAATGGTATACAGCTTATGAAAAAAAAAATTGTTTTCATTTCTTGCTTAGTTCAAAAATGAGGGAGGGGGTGAGAAACCGAGAAAACAAGGATGCAACCCTAATACGACAATGATATGACATTTTATTATTAATATCACTATTGTTATTACTATTATTATTATTAGTATTAGTATTATTGTTGTTGTTAATATATATATATATATATTCAAAGAATGACTATAATATGAGAAACATACCTTTTGTTTTTCTTTCATACCTTCATTTATAAACTCATGCTGCAGAGAGGAAACCACATTGCACATACATTGTACCGAAGGGGATCTCCGTGGTCTAGAATCACACTCATCAGATGATTGCAACGATCCAATGCAACCCTCTTTTTTATTATATTTTTATCAACTTATTAGAATATTTTACTACATGATTCAATTCTAAAGCTGTCGCATGCATGTGCTTGAGCATGAATATTTAGTAATGTCAGAAAGTATTGTGGGTGCACTCTTTCAGGTGCAGGGACGAGATATAAGTGTGAATACTGTCTAGCTGGGGTTGTAGATCTTCACAAACTACACCAACACCTACCAATACCTACCAATACCATAAATACACACACAAACACCATTTAAACTGGTGTGAAACACCCGTATCAAGCTGCTCCGTAGAAAAAATGAGTAAGAACGAACCTAGTAATATAAGTATGAATCCATTGAAATGACTAGTAAAACTTCAACATCTGCATATTGTGAAGTCGGAATATATCTACCACAAAGGACATCGATAAAACCACCTACCCTTGTTTTTCCTTTGTCTTTGCCATTACATACGTCATGATGCCACTACCACAAGCAAACATCACACCGTGAGGAGCTCAACCCCCATAGGACCTGAAATCAATTAAATATGAGGAACTGTTAATGAACTGCTACGATCTGAAAGATAAATCACCAAGAAATTAGATGTACAAATTACAAATTAGGTTGTACTTATTAAAATAAATATGGTATGTTTATGAAACACATAAAAATCAATAAATCATGCAGGACTTGTGCTAACAGCACTGATAGTAACAAGTTTAGGGATAAGGTAAGATTATTACATGTTAGTTTTGCTGACTTTTGGAAGATGGGAAATATAGAACAAACAGAATCTGCCTTAGTCGCAAAGTGCTTTCGGCCGCTGGAGACAACCTTGACTGCGACTGAACACTTCATTCATGAATGCGACTTGTCAGTCGTGGATGACTCGTTCAATCATGGATGACAGTCAGCTATGAATATGCACAGTTGCCGTTCATTGTTAGCCACGAGTCACAATCAATCATGATAATAGGTTTAGTCACAGAACTTCAATCATGGACACAACACCCAATTGTGATTGTCTAGCTCATAAGTAAATTTACTTAGTTTCTCTAGATTAGTTGTATTGATGAATCATATAAGCATGAGAAGGTGTTGTTATTACATTTCTTGAAGATAATCGAGGCCTCCCAGTGATTGTGCGAGTGATTGTGCCAAGCTACCTCTGGGATACAATCTTACTTGGGTAGAACCCTTATCTCTAAATAGAGTCACACTCTCCGACAGATTCAATTGTAATTTACCCGTTACTTAAATCCTGGGGTTAATTAATCACATGTTCTAATAAGTTTTTGTAAACATTTCAGTAGCATAACAATGCAGCGAAGAGACTTAATTGAAAGTATCTTCTTAGGAGACATTGATGTTTCTCACAAAGAGAACCAAGTCCCAAGAGTAAAAAGCTTAGAGAATATGGCTGATTCTCTCAATAGAGAACACCGGTTCAAAGAATCACAAACCGAAAACTGGGGTGAGGCTCTCCCCAAGTAAGAGTGCTGAGCTCTTAGTCACAGGTGGTGATGAGGATGAGAGTTGATGAGGATGAGAGAGAGATGGTGTTCAACTAAGCAAGAAGTCATTTACATTCTTCTTCTTTAGAGACTTGTCTCTGAAAACCACATCTCCTTCTTCGTCTTCTCTAAACTCTCTCAAATTTTTGAGCCCTTCTCAACTCACACATGACTAATATATAAATCCAAGTGGTGAACTCCAAACTCAGTCACCAGGCAAAAGAGAGTTTAGTCTCTATACTAAGTCTTCACACCCACTCATAGGTTTGCCTTGGTTAGTGACTCAAGGTCAGCAGTTCGGTCATCAGCCACCACAAGTTGAGCAACAACCTATCAATGACTGAATTTTCACCATTTTAGGTGAACAACTTGGTGGAAAGGTTTGGGTTGGTCAACTAAGCTCAAGTAAGTAAATCCATGATGCTCGTAGGTGGGCAAAAGGGAGGCCTTTAGAATTTTACCGAAATGGAAAGAATGAGAAGGACTATAGTTGCTTTGTTTTTCGTTTTGAGAAACAAGGTAGTTGCAGTCCTTTGAAATATCTCAACAATCCCCCACATATTTTAGAATTATTCAGTGATTTTATAATGGGCTTTAAGTGAGATCCCTATGCAGAAGTAAATGTGGTGTCAACCTGAACCCTTACATAGTGTAAACAGACTTTAGCTTACTTGAATTTATGTCAATGGATAAATCATTGAACTGAGTTTCTAATAGTCAAAACTTTTACATGCACAGTCCTCCCAACAAGGCTTTACACATTCACACACACAAATTAACATTTAATGGTCTACGTTATATCCTGATTAATTGAATGCTCTAGAGACAACATGAATCTCATAGGAAGTGACTAGCTTCCACACTTAAATAGGTGAGTTTCTATCAAGTGCATATACTAGCCCCATCCTAATTTGGGTCTTTATAACTCATTAAGACAACCATGTTCTCATCCTTCATCATCTGTGGGAATCCTCACAAGTAATATGCATATGTTTTGTAAGAACTGCCTTCTATAAGAAAAAACACACATGGCATCTATAACAATAACATTTGTAGGATACCCTAGGAAGGGACATATTTCATTAAATGAAAATTTTCTTACAAGTGGGTAATATTTAACTTATTTACCCATTGAACCTGATGTACAACCAGATTGGTTTTCTATTGAACCTTGAGCAGCCAAGTTGAGTATCTTGCTAAATACACTTTACAGACTATGTATAAGAGGTTAACTCCTTACCAAGGCTTTTTGATAGTACGTACACCAAATTCTTTTTGGACTTTACATGCTGAACACCTACAATGTCGTCAATGATAAGACCCTTCGCATGATTGTGCTTCATGCATACAGTCTTGGATTTTCCATTATAATTCTTAATGTCTACTTTAAATATAAAAACTTAACTATCACAGTAAATGGTTATTAGTGGCATACGCTTGTCCCATATTGGTATGTCTACCAATACATTTATCAACCATTTTTCTTCTTTTTCTATTGATAACAAGGCAAAAAATTCTAAATTCATAAAGGAATGAGTCAAACATTTTTTCATTTTGGATTTTCATGAGATCACACCTCTTGCTAATGTGTAAATCCAAGCAGTCATTGATTTGGTATCATCCAAATTTAAGTTCTAGGTAGTATCACTTTGTCCTTCCACAATAGTGGGATATTTGTTGTAGCATATTCCATAGTTCATGGTTTCTCTTAGGTACCATAAAACTATATACTACATACTATCTGGTTATTAATGTATCTACTCAACATCCCTACTGCAAAGGCGATATCAAGTTGGGTGCAGTATATGGTGTATATAAGATAGCTGATTATTTGTGAGTATCTATATTACGATATATAATTCTCTATGCTATTCATCAACCTTAAGTTAGAATTCACTAGAGCGGTAATGGATCGCATTCGATCATTTTGAACCTCTTGATAACCCTTTTCAATGTAATTGGATTGTGAGATAACAATAGCATCAACATCCCCGATGATCTTGATTCACAAAATAACTTTGGTAGCCCTTAGGTCCTTCATGTCAAACACCGATGATAAGAACCTCTTTTTTTCTTTGACATAGGATATGTCAGTTTCAAATAGGAGTATGATATCTACGTACAGACGGATAATCACACATGACTATCCTTCGGTGTTATAGTACAGAAACATATCTCCTTTATTAGATGTAAGCCCATTGTCGATGAGAGTTTGTCTGAAATTGTAATGCCATTGTTTGGGTGCTTGTTTTAGTCCGTATAAAGATCTTATTAATTTTCACATTTTCTTATCTTGTCTAGACATGATGAATCCTTCTAATTGATCAATGTGGATTTCTTCTTCTAGTTGATCTTTCAGGAAATAAATCTTCACATCCATTTAATGTATGATCAGGTTCTTTATTAAAGCCATGGTTTGGAGCAACCTGATAGTTGAGATTCTTGCTATTAGGGCATATGTTACAAAGTAGTCAAAGTCCTTCCTCTCTTTGTACCTTTTGGCCATGAGACGTGCTTTAAATTTTTATCAATAGTTCTATCAGGTTTAATTTCCTTCCTAAATATCCACTTGTATCCAATCAGTTTTCACCCTTGAGGGAGATCCACCAGGATCTAAGTGTTGTTCAACATTAAGGAATTGATTTTGTTCCCTACCACTTCTTTCCAAAAGATTGCATCATACGATCTTATGGCCTCATCATAGGATAATGGGTATCATTTAGCAATATATATTGAGAAGTCAGAACCAAAGTCCTTTTCCTTCTTCTTTCCAATACTTCTTCAAGGTGTGGGCTAAGTTATTTCAGTAGCTCTCCTTCTTTTCCTTGAGATTAATTTATTTATCTCCACTATATCTAAAGTTTTCCTAAATGAAAATATATTCTTAAAGAATTTAGAATTAATGGATTCAAAAATGGTGTGTGGATCACGAGTTTTAAGATTTAGAAATCTATAAACCTTTCTTGTCATGGAATATTCGATGCAAGTGCGATTAGTTCCTTGAGATCTCACATTGGAGGTGTACTCATGTAGAAATTTTACTTAAGTTAGATAACCCTAGGTTTTAAAGTAGCTCAGATTGGGGTTCCTTCTTTTCCATATCTCATATGGAGTAACCTCCAATTTCTTTTGTGGAACTTGATTCAAAATGTGTCAGGAAGTCATTAGTGTTTCACCCCATAGGTTCAAGCATGATCTAGAACCGATCAACATTGCGTTAACCATCTCAGTTACTATATGGTTTTTTCATTCAGTAACTCTATTTTGTTGTGAAGTGTAGGATTCTAGGGTCTCTCTATAGATTCCACAATCTTCACAAAATTTGATGAATTCTGAGTCCATGTACTCACTTCCTTTATATGATCTTAGGACTTTAATTTTTAGGTTGAAGAGATTTTTGACTTTAGCTTTATGATCTTTAGTTTTCAGTAGATACACATAGGTGTATTTTAATGCATCATTGATGAAGGTTATGAAATATTTTTTTCATCCTCTAAGGAGTGTCAATTATCTCATAAATATCAATGTGAATTTGGTTTAGCATGTTTAGTGATATTTGCACACTTTTGAATGATATGCGTGTGATTTTGTATTTGTTGCATATAATGCTTTTCATTGTTTGAATTCATGAGATTGTTAATAAGTCCAAGATTAGCCATGTGCTTGACCTTGTTATAATGAACATAACCTAATCTACCATACCATAATTCACAAGACTCAATCTAGTAAGTAGAAATAGAAGGCATTTAATTCATAACATCTAGTTTGAACATTCTATAGGTTGCAAACCCTTTGCCCCCATTAGTTGATAGTTAATGAACATGGCTTTGTTTTTGCATATGTGCTGAGAGGCACCGGTGTCAATCCATATGTCAGTTTCCTCTCATGCCATGTTGGCCTCTATGATAACCATAGCTAACTCATCATCCTAGACTCTTCTCTTACCCTTTTCCTTCCTATTGGTGTAGTGATCATCGCCATCTTTCTGAAAGTGGAAGTCTATATCCATGTAACCTGGCTTTCCATAAAAATAACAATTCAATTTTCTTTTAGTTCTCCCAAAGGTCTTATTCTTTCCCTTAATAGACTTCTTGAATTCACTTTTTTTTTTTAGAGAATCAAGTCATAGTTTTTGCTTCCATGACATGAGCCTTCTTAGTGGGTTTGATTCTCTTTCATTTGTTTCTTGCCAACTCTTCCACTCGCAAGTGATGCAACAAAATGTCAAGCGGCATATGATCTTATTTATGCATCCGTTTCATCTTGTAATCTTGCTAAGATGAGGGTAATTTGGATATCAGTATGTTGGTGTAGAAGACGGGATCAAGAAACATCCTTGTAGAGGTGATTACATAAACAATCTTCTGAAATTCTTGTGCTTGTTCCAAAATTGACTTTCCATCAACATCTTAAACTCACCATAGTTTTGCACATTGAATTTCTTGCTTCCTACTACTTCACCTTTGTAGATAGTGACTATAGCTTCCCACAACTCCTTTGTGGTTTTGGTCTTCTTGGAGAATTGGTTGAAGAGGTTGTCAAAAAGGGTCTTGAGTATGTGATGACGACACTTGTAATTGGCTTCCATCCAATCACTACTCACATGAAGTGAGTCATTAATCTCATCTTTTGTCGCTTCATTCTCAGAAGGGATAAGTGGTGGTTGATTAGTTAACACATAGATGTCATATTGTCTCACCCATCTTTCAAAGTTCATTCCATTGAATCGGGTTAATTCAAAGTGGTATGTTCCAGGTTGGCCTATCATAGTAGACATATTTTCAAATTGTTATTTTCATTGACTTATGGAATATAAGAAGTATAGAACAAATAGATTTTTTTTTGCATTTGTAGAGTGCTTTTGATGCTTGGAGACAACCTTGGTCACGACTGATGTGTTTAATCGTGAGAGGATCCTTTAGTCATGAATGTGACTTCTTAGTCATAAATGAGAATTAGTTGTAAATATGCATAGAATTTCCCCGAATGTTGATCCTTTATCACAAATCCATTATATGTAAATTCAAACAAGCAAGAACAATCACAAATCAATTGACTAATTGACAGGAGATTCTTAGTAATGCTAGGTACAACCAGAACATTCTTCAATTTTAGATTCCCATGAGAAGTTGCCAGACTAGTACTACCAGTATGAGAGATAGATAATGCATTACCATCACTAATAAGAATTTTATCTGATCTAGGATGTAGTACCCATGTCAAGGATCCATTCTGGATCATGAGGATTAGTAATTGACATGGCAGCCAATGCTTCGGGTATCTCCTCTACTTGATATGAGTGGTTGAAATGATGCCAACATTGGAGTGCTTCATGTCGATGTTTCTTGAATATCTGACATTTTGGAAGATTAGAAGGAAACCTTTGAATAGAGGTATTACCTTTTCCTTGTTGAATGCCACCTTGAGTCTTATCTCGATTAGTATTAAATTTGTGAAGTTTCTTTTGACTAGATTGGGTGAATCCACGCCCTCTAGAGTCAAAAGTCTGACCTCTATGGTCATTCCAATTTCTACCTCCCTTGTTAGATTTGCTTTGTCTTTGGCCTACATAGGCTTAAGACTCAGATATATCACCTTTTGCAGCATTATTCATGGTTGTACATTGCTCCAGTGCAAGAAGTGAAGCTGAAAATTGTGAAAATGTTGGCAGGGGTGGTCGTGTCATAATAGCATCGGCAAAGCTATCAAAATTGGGTCCTAGACCATTAATGGTCCAAAAGACCTTGTCTCTGTTGGAGACAAGTTTTTGCATGGCTGAGAGCTCATTACAAATTTTCTTAACAGATTTTAAGTAATTTGTAACACTTTAATTACCTTTTCGTAATGTTTGGAGCTGACAGATTAATCCAAGTTCTCTTTCCTGAGATGCTCTAGCAAAAGTCTCTTCAAGACACTACCAAATCTTCTAAAAAATTTCAAGGCCAATTACTAGACCATGAACTTCTTCGGTTAGAGTTCCTAAGAGGAAGCTCTTCAGCAACAAATCATCCTTCCTCCAATTTGCATAGGTGGGGTTTATTTTCTCCTTGCCATCCATGATCTTGATTAGTTGTGGTTCCTTTCCTTTAGAAGATATATGATCAAGTAAGTTGATATTTTCAATAAGAGGAAGGACTTGGTCTTTCTAGACAAGATAATTCTTCTCAGTAAGCTTTGCTATAACCATAAAGGTTATTTGTGCGACATTTGCTATTGTCAATGACGCCGTTGAAGATGAGAAGTCAATCATTGAACATAGAGAATTCACATTCAGATGTGTGTAGCTCTGATATCATAAAGACTTCTAAAAGAATTCTAACAATGAGAATTGATTCTCTCTCTATTCAACTGTAGAGAGAAGGTATCCATGATATTAATTTATAGTGTTTATACAATGAATTTGACAGAATAAATCAAAATAAATTTACATGAAATACATGGTAAATATTAGTGTGACAAATCTTGGTGTGTTGTCAATCTTGGTGTCACTTGAATCACCATTCCTTCTTTGGTTACCAAAGTCACCATTCATATCAACCTCGGTGTCACTTGAGTCACCATTTCTTCTTTGGTGGCTTGAGTTAGCATTCCTTCTTTGGTCATCTAAGTTAGCCTTCCTTCTTTGGTCGCTTGTGTCACGCCCTGAAATCATACGCCAATGGGACCACAGATTTCTAGGTGCGACAGTAAACTTCCAGAATCATTCACTTATAACTTGGATGTTTATGCCCATTTTTTTATATATACATTCTAACCTATTCATTCAATTGCAACGGAAGACTCTCAACATTAAGCCATTACTATCACAACCACTAATTTTAAGACCCACATCCAATATACCCACAAGTCAGTCTAATAAGTTTGACATTAATTTATTAAACTAAATAATCAAACCACCATAAAATAATCATGTCTCCAAAATAAAAGTGTTGATTACAATTGAAATAAATCAAAACATAAATGTTGAAAATAAATAAGTCTCTTTCCAATAAACAGAAATAAACCTAAACTAAACAATGCAAATAAAACTAAGTAAATCATGATCTCATAGCGGTTCATCCATCACTCCTCATAAAAAATACCTATGAGATCTTGTTCTTCTCCTGAAAATAGGTCCCGTCAGAACAAAGTAAACATGACACATATCCAATGACAATAGATTGTGATGAGTCAGACATAACATGATTTGTCTTACATTTAAAAATCAGAAAGGATTAAAACAATAAGAGCAATATCAATAAGCTAATGTATCTATCTATCTATCAATAACAATAACAATAATAGAAAATAAAGAATTATCTTCTATTTAACAACAATAAATTCCATGTCCAATTACA